>JAUEJL010054116.1:0-32264 GCA_032274825.1 Drosophyllum lusitanicum
AGAAAATTCACTAGGATGAGTTAGGATGGCTCGAAAGTGAGTAAATTAGACAGATTTTTTTGTCTCATCTAATTTTCTATCACTTTGGCCTAATCCTGGTGTTGTTATTTTTCCTAAACTTTACTCGGATCACAGTCCCTTGTTATTCAATGCTCTGGCTACTGATTTTGGTCCGACATACTTTAAGTTTTTTAACTCATGGTTGTTGGATGACAAACTTATAGAGGTGGTGAAATCAGCATGGTTGGATCATTCCATCAAATACAATGCTTCTCTGATTCTCACTTTCATGGCCAAGCTTCGTGCTATGAAAAAGAAGTTGAAAAAATGGAGAGAGTTTACTAAAAATCAGAAAAATGAGCGGTTGCTTGGTTTTAAAAAAAGATTGAGGATCTTAAAGTCAAAGCTGAAAATTTCTTTTTATCTTCACCGGAGGGCTAGACAGGAATATATTATTAAAATTAAATATAAGGAGAGGGCTAACAATCTCGATTTGAAACAAAATAAAGATTGAAATGGGCGATTGATGACGGCGAAAACTCTCGTTTTTTTTCTTGGTATTATTAACCAAAATAGAAGGTCTAATTTTATTCATGGTCTTTCGTCAAATGGTTCATGGTCACTGATCCATCTGAAATAAAACTGGCTGCTCATAGTTTTTTTTCTAATAAATTCCAAAACGGTGGTAGTTCAAGACCTTTCTTTTGCGGGCATTTCAAGAAGTTATTGATGGGTGAAGTCTCATTCTTGGAGTTGCCTTTTTCCGAAGAAGAGATTAAAAGAGCCGTGTGGGAATGTGGATCAGAAAAAGCCCCCGGGCCTGATGGCTTTACTTTCGCTTTTTTGAAGAAATATTGGAGTTTGATACAAAAAAAATCACCTGTTCTTTGCAGCTAAACATTTCGAGGGTTCAACTTCTTTTGATAAAGGCTGTAATTCCTCTTTTTTACCTCTCATTCCCAAGTGTGGATCACCGCTCACATTAAATGAATATCGCCCGATCAGCTTATTGAACTATTTTTACAAAATCATCGCAAAAATGCTTGCGAATAGGCTAAAAACGGTTGTTGCCTTGGTAATTTCTCATGAACAAACAGCCTTCATTGAAAACAGAAACATATTGGATGTGCCCCTTATAATTAGTGAGATAATTTCGTGGGTGAAAAAGAATAAAAGGAAAGCGCTTTTATTTAAAATAGATTTTGAAAAATCGTTTGATTCAATAAATTGAGCTTTTTTGGATGAGGTGCTCTATCAAATGAATATTGGTGATAAATGGAGGAGGTGGATACATGGTTGTCTTGCATCTCCTTCTATCTCTGTATTTATAAATGGCTCCCCAACAAAGGAGTTCTCGATGGAAAGAGGGGTTCGGCAAGGGGATTCACTTGCCCCTTTTCTTTTCATTATAGCAGTCAAAGCTCTTAATGTATTGATCAAGGAGGCTTGCAGTAAAGGGATTTTTCGAGGGTTGTAGTTGCCAGATGAAGGGCCTTTGGTTTCGCACATGCAATATGCAGACGACGTAATCTTTTAGGTGAATGGTCCGGTCAAAATGTAGCTAATTTGTTCAGATTGATGCGTTGCTTTTTTTGTCGTCGGGTCTCAAAATAAATATGAATAAAAGTAGCATACTGGGTGTAGGAGTCAACCAACTGGAACTGGAGTCACTGGCATCTAAACATCATTGTAAATCAGTTACTTTCCTAATAAAATATCTTGGTCTTCCTGTTGGTGTTTCCATGAATAGATGTCAATTATGGGAGCCTATACTCAATAAATTTTTAGCCAAATTATCTAAATGGAAGTCGAATGGTTTATCATTTAAGGGTCGTTTGGTCATGATTAAATCAGTCTTGGGGAGTTTGGGGCTGTATTTTTTTTCACTATTTAAAGCACCTGAAAAAATTCTTAAGAAACTTAAAAGCCTACGTGCAAGTTTCTTTTGGGGTTCCAAGGAGGGGTGTAAAAAATATCTTGGATTTCGTGGAGTTTGGTGCTTAATGACGTGAAACATGGCAGTCTTGGGGTGGGAAGTCTTAAGACACTCAAATTAGCATTACTTACAAAATGGTGTTGAAGATTTAAAACCGAAACCGATACACTTTGGAAGAGGGTGATACAATCAATACATGGAGTCAACGGAGGGATGGACAGTATAAACTCGAATGGGAAAGTCTCTGGTGTCTGGAGAAACATACTTAAAGTATTTAAGGAGTATGATAAGGTGAATATCCCACTTGATAGCTAGTTCGAATTGCACAACAATGACAGCCAAGGTCTTCAAACGATTCAAGTAAAACGGGCTTTGGAACACAATGGGTTGTTTTCTATTTCATCGATTAGGAAAGCTTATGATCTATTTCAGCTGAAGAGAGGTGATCGTGGTCCTTTCATTTGGAATAAATGTGCCCCTTCAAAGGTGAATATTTTATCTTGGAGAATTTTACATCGGCGTGTGGCTACTAAGTTAAATTTACTAAAAAGAGGAATAGTTTTGTTATCTCATTCATGCCCTCTTTGTGATGAGTTTGATGAAGATGAAGATTATTTGTTTGTTCAATGTAAGGTGGCTCAACTGGCGTTACAATGGGTTGCTTCATGGTGGGGTGTGGACCCATTCCAATATTCATAGTTTATCTCATTTGTTTGAGTGGGGAGAAAATATTCAACTTAAATGCGATAAACTCAAAGGATTTATGGGAAAATTTATGTGTTTCTATGGTTCATGTGAAAACTTAGAAATGGGAAGGTGTTCTCACAAGGAGTTAGCAAGTAGCAACAAAGGAGTCATAGTGAGTTGTCAAATTTAGGCCTACTCATTTTATTGGTTTAAAGTTAGATGTGTCTCTTGTAACTTTAAGAACCTATGGATTAATTGGTGTAATTCCCCTTTTTCTTGTTTTTAATCTCTCTTTTGTATTTTTTTTTTCTAGCATCTTGCTAGTATTAATGAAATTTCTTTGTCATTCAAAAAAAACTAAACTTTTTACATATTGTAATGGTAGCTACTATTTACGTGATAATTTGCGCACAACAACTTCTTTCCATACGCAACGTACAAAATATGGTTATCTTGACTATTATACCCTTGAATTTGTGAATAAGAATAATAGATTGTAAGTTAGTTGGGGCAAAAAAAGTCATAATTATTATGTATGATAAAAAGTTGTTGTGCACAAATCATCACCCTTACTATTTGGATACCATCTCCCTCATATACCAGACATGTTACATCAATCAATTAAAATTTCTAAAACAAATTATAAATTCACATACATCACATCACATAATTAAATTAGACTATCAAAATAGTCTAAATAGTCTCACCCAATTGTAATTGTAATTGTAAATCTTTAATAAAGAGTTGATGACACTTGTAGAGACAAAGCATTAATATATTATTACACAAAGATGCACACTTCATTCCATAATAATAAAACTAATCCCACCTGGAACCAAATCTTTTATTACCAGCTAGTCCTTAGCCTCCTTCATGCATGCATGTTCCTTAATTTCTTCATTAATTCCTAGTTTCTACCCAACCCATGCTGGCCACGTGGCCAAGACTGCCTTAATGTGATTACCTTTTGGTCCCACGTGGAATTTCACAAACTTATAATTCAAACTACAAACAGCAAGTAACAACCATAAAACAAGAAGCACTTCAACTCGATCTACTACTACTCTTGATCATCAGCTGCACCACCTTCCTCTTTCTCCAGAACCTTCACATCTTCTGGCTCAGCTGCGGGTTCGGCTTCGGCTTTCGTCACCTCAGCTGGCTCGGTTTGGGCTTCTGGTTCACCTTCTGGTTCTTTGGCCTCTTTAACCGCCTCTTCCTCCACACACGGCTCGGGTGCCACCTTTGCAGGCTGGTCCACAGGGCTAATTACCTTTCCTTCCTGGTCTCCTTCTTCTTCTTTCAGAACCACCTTGGTTTCAACCTCTGCCCCAAGGGCTTCAGGTTCCGGTTCGGCTTTTGGTTCTAGTTCTGGTTCTGGTTTTGGTTCTGTTTCTGGTTCAGGTGCAGCAGTGGTGTCAGCGGGTTCCTTAGGAGGGTGCTCCTCTGATGGTTGTGGTGCAGTTACTGTTGTTTCTTGATCATCCGTGTTCTTTATCTCGTCTTGGAGTTTCTCCACAGTTTGCTCCACTATTTTCTCATCATGTAATGCTGGTGTTGCTGAAACAACCTGCATCACAAGTTTAATCAGATCACTAAAAATTGAAGTAGATATTACATATATATACATGTTAAAAACATAATTGAGGAGTATTTATAATTAAATAAGTAATTAATAGTATTTTGAACAAATATATGTAATGTTAATAATATAAACATTGTATACTTTTACTTTATAATAATGACCAAGCCCCTATGTATAGTAGCAAACCAGTTGCAGCTGCAACATATGTACTTTTTAAATATGACAGAAAGAAATGTTTAACAACTAATTCAACCATGAAAATTTTATAAGATATAAAAACTTTTTCAATGGAAGTACATGATAGCTTTATTTTCTTTTTTATTTTTAGAAATCACAGGGCTAGCTAATCAAGTACAGGCCAATAATGGATCATGTATGTTTCTGGGTAAAAAAATACAGTAGACTTATAAAGATTGATTTCCTGGGTATGATGTACCATTAATTTGTTTTAATTTGATCTTACACCTTAATGATAGTCATGTATACAATTTTATTTTATTTTTAAAAGACAAATAATTTTATTTATTTAAGATAAAGTACTACAGCTTTTACAATTTTATTTATTTAATTTGATCGATCTTAATTACCCCTTACAGTGTACAGATCACGTACTTTAGGTATGAAAAGTTAATTATAATCAGAACGTGTTATTATATTTGTTAAAGATCATTCAATACAATTCTTGCAAAAGTCTACTTTTCACGTATCCACGAATAATAATAATAATAATAATAAACTAATTAATTAATTAATTAAATTAAAATTGTTTCTTTGTTTACAAATTGTATTGCTTTTTAAAAAAGCATAATGTTTAAAAAAGTTGATCGATCACTCCAAACAAACCCTTTTTTGTCATGGGTATATATATAGAGAGAGAGCGTGTATGTTTATCGAAAAATTAACCAAATAATAAGATCGATTCTTTTATAACGATGGAATGGATTCGATCTAATTTGTAAAAATTAATTGGCTAATTAATTAATTAATATAATAATTAATTAAAGTTTACAATTAAGTTGAAAAAAATAAATAAAGTTACCTGAGCAGTGGCCATTGTATTGTAAATAAATACAAACGCAGGAACTTAAGAAGATGAAAGAGGCCGATGGAATGGCGAGTGAGTAGTGATGGGGTTTGGAGGGTGAAGAGAAATGACAGGAAAAAGAGGTTTATATAGAGGTGTGGCTGATGAGAGAGAATTCAAGGCACAGGGTGTAAACTGTAATTAACACAAACTTTGATTTTTGGGAATACACAATTTTTAATTAATAATTGTTTTTAATCACTAACGAGGTTAATTTTACATTTACAGGAAAATAATATACAACGTAACTCGTAAGCACTATTTTTTTATCGCCCAACAGTAAATAAATAGTCTAGCACTCGAACGGTATCTAGTATATTATGAATCTTATAAAATTATGGGTGTAAGTTTTATAATTAACTAAAAAAATGAATATTAATGATTTAGTTTAGGGATTATGTTCTGCCATTCAAGAAAAACACTGTTCTTTATTGTTGATCATGTTTTAAAAAAAAGTTTAGATATTAAAATGTTTAGAATAGTTTTATTCATATATAGATTTATGAATATAGTAAAACTTATGATTAAGTTAATAATAATAACTAGATTAAATGTCTGTGTAATATACGAGTTGGTTTAAAAAATAATAAATACTAAACATTAATAAAAAGATATTAAACAATTATAAAACACGAAAAAAATGGAAAATTGCGGCAGACGGGGTCAACACCCTAAGCAGTGGTGAAAGCATCAATGTGCGTGGAGGGCAGACGTGACTACAGAAACATGGTATCATAATACAAGACACATGATTGTATTTCTTGTAAAAGTCATCGATCGTTATTGTCACAATAAAGGACAATAAGGTTGAGTATTTATTGGTTATATATAATTAAAAAGAATTTAAATGATAATAAAATATTTTAAAATGATAAAACTAATAATTTGGTCAAATATGATTTTTGAAATGTTATAAAGAGTAAAAATGATATTTGTAAATCAGGGTGAACAAAAAAATATTTTAAGGTTTAATAAAGTTACATGTGATATATTGTCTAATAATTTTGATTCAAATTAAAGTAAAAATTGAATTCACCTTTTACCAAAAAAAAAGGTTTAGATTTAATCATTATCTAAATTAATGGTTAAAATTGACTAGTAGATTTTATTAAAGTTGGTCTTTTATTTCTATTAGATTATTATTATATTAGATAGAACATAATAATACTTACGATTGATAATATTTAAAGAGATTGTCTAAATAAACACCTCTAATTTTTATTAATTGTAAACAAGAGCTACAATGTGTTCTTTTGAGCACACTATGAATTCCGATTTATAATTTCTCACCCATAAGTTATCTCATGATAAAGGATGAAACTTGCTCATATAATTGATGGTGTGTTTGGTATGCAACGGTTTTGATTAAAAGCCTTCACAGGCTTGGTTTTAAAAGATGGAAATATGAAATACTATAATACGCACGGGCAATGTACCTATATATGTAATATAGTTTATATAACCGAGTATCAAACTCACGGAACAAATGCTCCTAATACTCAATCATTACTATTATCTAGTCAACAACAAGACATGAAAGGATTCAAAACAATAGAATCACAACTAAAGAACAGAAAGAAAAAGTAAAGGAAAAGTTACAGACAAATATAATAGGAAGAGATTCAAAGCAAGAAGATACTCGGAATCGAATGCTCAAAGCACATGTAGCACATATATGTTATTATGACATGATTAAATTGACTTATAGTGCACAAATAGCAACCCTTTGGAAAATCCTTTTGTTACGTACCTCTAGCTAAAATTCTTGAATCTGTACGTGACCTCAGGCAACGTTGTTAGTTGATAAACTTAAAAGTTACGAGAAAACGCACACACTCTAATCTTACTTTTAAATTTATATATATTTTCATTACAAAAGTAGAACCCATACTAACGAGAAACAGATTTTCAATACACGAGTTAAAAAAGATTATTAGTATATAACTTTTTTATTACTATATAATATATTTTAAAAAAATTGGAATTTCCAAATCCGTGATGGAACTTTTTGGTGGGTTCAAAATAATCAAAAGGCCCCCGTCATGTGTTCTGTGCAGTCGGGAATGAAGGTGACTAGATCCATGAATTTTAGTGCACACAATCATACCATTTCGACTACGCTAAAACACCGTTTTGTACTTTTTTTAATTAAAAATAGGTACTAAATTTTAGTATTTTATTTTTTTAAGTTTGAATCTTTAATTAATAATTGAGGTGTTAAGGGTTTTTTTTCTTCCAAAAGCCACAATTTTATTTGGTAACCATTATACTATTTATGGCTACAATTAAACATATGTAATATCGATCTTATATTTTAATTTTGTTAATTCTTTTTTTTTTTTGTATCAGTCACTTTAATATAAATCATAAATAATAATTAATTCTTTTTTGTTAATTCGAATGAAATTTCCTAAATGATAAGATATGATAATAAAATATATGTATGTGAATAATAACTCTTTTTTTATCAACATATATGATTGAAAAGGGGGTAAATTACCCTGAAATACAAAAAACTTTGTTTTAAAATATGATTATGCGCAATCAATTTTATTTTTTCTCGAATAATATGATTAATTTATTCGAACATTGCATTGTATGTAATGTCACCTTATACTGTAGGTCATTGGCGGAGTTTGATTTGCAGGACGTCGATGTTAGATTTGAAGGTCCACGGGTGGGTCATAGGCAGAAGATGAGTTTTTTTCGGGGTTGTGGGTGGGAGAGATAATTGGTGGTTGGGGTTTGTGAAGGTTGGTGGAGTTTCTTGTGTACACTAGAGTTTTGCGTGGTCATCGTACTTTGATTAAAGGTCACCGGACTTGAGTTTAATGATTCACAGGTGGCTGTGTGGTCGAAAATAGGTGTTGGTTGTAGCTTACAAAGGTTACCAGAGTTGCATTCGATGATTGTTGGAGTTTGAAGCTCGGCGGAAACTAACCATTTCGTCGTAGATGGACACATACAACAATTAAATCACTAGCTAGACGCTGGTTGTAGGTCATGTTGGTGGATATTTCGGTTTTTCCGAAATAAAAAAATAAAATAAAAAATTTTTAACACCAAAATAAAGATTATTTATTTATGTGTAACATGTTCGTTTCTTCTTTGGATTAATTACAAGGATATGTTGGTTTTTGGACAATGTTAAACCATGTATACCAAGTTATTGACTAATTAATTGTTATTGGCAACTAATTTTTTAGGCTCATTTCCATTTTAATGCTATATGTTTTGTATTTTGGTCATGATCATGTATTGTTGACCACAAGACAAGCTGGTTTGATTAATATTGTTGATATTAATCTTAAATGGTGATATTGTTGGTATTAATTTGAATGTCACGTATATAGCCGTGTTTAGGCTCTTTGGGAAAAAAAGTTATCCGGAAAACCGACCGACCTGATGTACACGCGCGTCTACACCCTTATAAAACGTTGGTAAAAGATAAATTGTTTTAGGCCATCACTTGTGTATCTTTTTATCGTCTATGTGGTCTTGGAGGAACAAAATTTTACATGCTCCATTGGAAAACCAATAAACCATGAGCAGGATGATTTATTACTTTCATTCAATTCAATCATATACACTTCTAGACATAGTCAGAAAACAAACTTAGGAAATTAAGTTTGAATTGGCAAGAATATTGGACCTTAACTAAACCTCAATAATTAACATTGTTGTTGGTGTCTTAGAAAATGTGAATGTTGGGTTTAAATGGTAGGCTTGGATGTTAGTATTTTTTTTTCTTGGGTTAAATGTTTTTTTAAAGTTAACATATTGCTGTAATTTCCTCTTTTTTGGGTCTTCTCTCTAGTGAGATATCCTTCTTTGTCTTTTAAAAATAAGATAAAGATAGAGAGGTTAAAATACGAGTATTATTTTTGTATATTATATAAAAAGAAATAAAGAATGAATGATATAACGATAATATAAAATAAATAATGAAAGAAAAAAGGGTAGAGTAGTATCAATGCTCTTATACTTATTTACCATCGAGGGTTTAAAAAAACCTAATTATGTAGTTTGTGAGATATATAATTTAAGAATATACTTCTTTTGCGTGAACTAAATAAATATATGAAAATTACTGTAAATATATGATATAATAGCAATTATAATCGACGGATTACATAATTTAAAAAATTTATAAATCCAAAACTATTGAAATTAATTGAAGTGTTAATTAAAATTAGCTTAATACCCCGTATATAATTAAATATAGAGGATCTTTTTTTTTGAAAAGCTAAATATTATTGATATCACTTTTAAAACCTCACTTACAGAAAAGTTTAAGAAGTAGATAAATTGAGATACAAAACACAAGAGATTGTTAATGTAAATTTTAAACATTTTTGTAAAACTTGAAACATATAATAGATCTATATATCGATAATAAATAAAAAAACATTCATGAAAATCAGAAGATGTAGAAAAAAATTGATATATAGACAGACTTGCGCCGATAGTTGTTAGTGGAATTAGGAATTAAATGGGATCTGATAATTGTTGGTGAAAATTGCATAACAAATTTGCGATAATAGTTGAGTCATGAATTAAGTTTCGTTGAAGAATGCTTTTAAATAACATAGTATCTGATTAAGAAGACAGATAATCCGTTTATACTTAATATCTGCTTCCAACTCAAAACTCATGTTTTAAGACTTTTAACGTAAAAACTCTTTATTCGTTAGCTATAAATAAATATGAATGATTATTAGTAAAAAATTACAAAAGTGAATTGATGATGTCATAATTTTTTATTCTTTTAATATTATTAAAAATTAATAATTATATGTAACAAAATAAGTAAAAGGATATGTGAGATTAATTGGAAGAGTAGTAAAACTTGCATTTGATGGAAGACACGACTAGCTAGGAGAAGCTTGGACGGCGAAAAGTGTTGGGCCCGTTCTGTGTACATATTAAACCAAACAAAAAATAATGACGTGGCCCATTCATTCTGATAGACATGTGCGCTCACCTCAAGTATAAAAAACAACACTTTGGGACCCGCCTCCACGTCGGATCATAGTCACGTCTTAGACATCTATTTCTTTCATAATTGAAGAGGTATTAACATCTTATACTTTTATTAATTTTAGGAATAGGAATACTTTATATTTTTCTATAATATCCTTCTACCAATTAAGTTTTAAAAATTATAGAGAAAGAAAAATAGATAGAATTCTATTATTTGTTTATACTTGAGAATCATAAAATGAGAAAAAAAAACTATTTTTTATTCTTTACCTTTAATTCTTCAACATATGAAGAGAAAACTAGATAAATGCATTTTTATTGGAAAAAAACAAACATGCCTTAGTTACCAACCGACCACTTCCCCCATCCGCCGCCACCACAACCATTGCTACTGCAACCATTTGTCGTCACTTCACCGCCACCACTACCCGCCGCCACCCACCACAACCATCCCACCACCACCATCACCTGCCACTAACCACCACCCCCGTATTAAAAAATTACACATAAGTTACAGTCTTTTACGGCCATGTTGACATATAAATCAAATAATCGTCTAAAGCTTAGCATCCTAATTGTGTTCTAATTATTCATGCATCTATACTTTGGTAGAATGATTAATTTATATTACTAAAACAAGATTCTTAATTATATTGTCCTGAAAATAGAGATAAATACATGCTAAAAAAGATACTGGCAAACACATTTTAATTAGACAAAAGAACCACTTTCAAAATAAATTACAAGCAAAAGTTAAGATATTTTGAGATTCTATATTATATTTTTATGCGAAAATCTCCGTGCTATCAAACAAAAAAATTAATTCTCATTTTCCAGACTAATTCCCTTTATTTGTTATCATTTATCTGCAATTTCATTTTCTGTATCAAACGCACCCTTACATTTCGAAACTCATGCTTAAGGAATTTGTAAATCCTCCCCATACCCCCAAGGATTTTAAAATCCTGTGAGCTTGGGATTTCCAATCCCACCATGAACTTAACCACGGTCTCCATCATAGCCAGCCCCCACCATCCCAACCTTCACCATCCCCACCTTCACCATCATCTGCCTCTACCATGACCCCCACCATCGTCTCCTTCACCATCGCCACCATAGCCACCTTCACCATTGTTGCTACCTCTCATCGTCGAGTTGTGAAGATGAGCCTACTGAGATCACATTGTTGATTGTTAATGTGAGTTTTTTGCCATAGAAATCTATTGGCATTTACATGGAACAAACAAGGGACGTGATTGGATTTGAAATCCCAAACCATCCTTATCAAATCCATGAACCAAACACCTCTTTAGTGAATTTTGTTATGGGTGTTGTTCATAGTACGCCAAACTTACCACTTTTCCTACAGAACAGTATAATACAAGTTTCGAAACATATTATATTGTGATTATACACCATAACATCACAAGAGCAACCGTGACATGTAAGCCATATGGACCCACTTATCCTAACTCTTTTCTTATTTATAAAAAGAATTAAAGTTTTAGAAACGTATTTTTTAGGATATTATCACCTAATAAATCTATATTTATAAAAGCTAATAATTTATTTTTATGTATATAATTTAGGAAGAATCATCGATTAAGCTTTTCTTTTTTTAAGTTTAAAATTTCCCGCAAGCTTTTTCGCAATTTACCAATTTAAACATGTTTTCTGTTAAAAAAAATACTTGTATTTTGGAATAATACATTCTAAAATTAAGCGCCAAATTTTAACAGATGAATAAAATTACTTGTATTATATAATCTTCCTTCGACAGGTCCAATTGTTTGTTGACTTGTTACATTTTTGGATTTAATTTTTTTCATTTTGGCCCTTTCAGATTTTACTTTTATCATATTTTTGACATAAAATTGAAATATTTTTTCTTTTTCGAAAATCATAAGTGTCACACTTATGTTGCAAATTCCTTCTAGTTTTCATGGCCGGATTCAAGTGCATGATGTCAAGGAAACAAAATGTTTTTTCAATGCCAATGTTTTCTCCTCTCATTCGAACCGTATATGAAACTCAGACTCGAACAAAATTAACTACTATGGGCTTATACTGCTTGTTCGGATCTCCATCAGTCTATACTTAATTTGGCCGAAAATCAAGTAATTTGAGTGTTTTCATAGTTGTTGAGCTCAAGATGCCTACTAAAAATATTTGTAAGGCTTTGAAGATAGGTGAGGGTGGATTTGAGACTATATATGTACATGTGATGTGATTAAGATCTGAAAAGTCTTCACCTGCCAAAAAAGAATCGCTAAAAGAATAAAAAAATGTCACATGTCGATACATGATTGGACACTATCAAAACCATCGAATGCACGAAGACCGCCAACCAACTTTGGTGATTTTTGGCCATGTAGTGAATGTTTTGTTGGTTATTTTTTATTGGACGATTTTGGAAAGTATAAGGAAAAAATGAGGTTGTTTCTTGACAAATGTGAAAAGCAGATGTGATGAATACTAAACAATTTAACATTTATCGCTGAATGTTTCTACTCAATTAAATTTAAAAAAAACTTAATATTAATGTACTGTTTTAATGACTTGGAAGAAGAAAAATAATATATTTATGTATTTTTTTAATGTATCATTTACAAAGCTTTAGGATATACGAACATCATTTTCATCCACAAAATTTAATTTTCCTCAATTCTTTATATTTTCATTTAATTATAACGCAGGTATAGGTGATTCCCGAGACATGGAATCCACAAGCCAAACGCCTCATAAATTTTTATAATCGATCCAGTTATCCAAATTATCAGAAATTATTGAGAAAATTTTGTTTCTTTTAAGGGAAACAAAATGTAAGATAATAATTTATAATTAATTTGCTTTACAAAAAAATAAAACTATAATAAATATAAATCATGTAGTTGTTTAATTATTAGCTGGTTCTGATATTATTAACTAAGATACGATGAAAATAATCAGTGTTATAAATTTACTAGATAAAAATTGTAAGTCTTTGATCAGATAGGAAGTGAAAATGTATGGTGGTGTGAAAGTGAAACAGCAGATCCGGCACGGTGGTGCGGCCAAATTCCGAGAAGATAAAGGGGTACGTGCCAGCCAAGCCAACGGGCCGTCGCGGTTAAATTCAAAAGTAGTCATCATTTGGGTCGCTATCTCGAGTTCCATTTTCACGATTTAAGATCTAGACTCGCTGTTTAAAAGCCAGAAATTAAGTCCGAAATGAGTAAGGGCGGTGGATGCCTGGCCCCCACGTTTAATACTAGTAGTAGTCCCCTCTGCTCTTTCTTTGGCCCCTACTTTTAAGATATAAGAATAATGGGGATCACTGCAACTAAACAGTATATATATTCTAGTGAAATGTTTAATACAGGTCATATTTAATTCATAGTTTTGAGGGACTAATTTTAGCTTTTGGATCAACGGCATCAATGGTCCATATTGCATTTTAAAATTTTGGGCGGAGTGGCATTTTCGTAATTTTTCAAAACTCACATGTGATGCTTTTACAAATCATATGTGATTGTATACTGAATTTTAGAACTATGTTTTTTATATGGACTATATTGAATACAACTCATATATACTATACTATATAAGATGAAAAAACTTATCCATCCACCTTTTATTTTTATATTTATACTCTATAATTACAATTTTTATATACACATTGAAGTGTTATCTGTGGAGATGTTACATTTGAATTATGGCTGTAAATTAATGAGTCGAGTAGAGTTTCAGCTCGGCTCGATTATATTAGATTAAGGTCAAGCTTGATAGCTTGACGAGCTTTCAAACTCGAGCTTGATATCTTGACGAGCTTTCAAGATACATGCTAAGATTTGATTTGTGAAAGATTTAATATCGGCTCGAACTCTATTCGAAAATCTAAAATATTAATTTAAAGATATTTTCTTATAACCAAACTTATTTCAAATATATCTAAAAAGTAAATAATAACAAAACTAATTTTAAATGTGTATAGCATTATAACTTGAACACTAATAAATTTCATTAATAATGATATTTGTAAAATTCAATATTATACATAGTTTTACAATTCACACACACACACACACACACACACACATATATATATATATATATATTATAGCTCGATAGGAGCTCGAGTTGAGTCCTTTTAAACTTGAGCTTGAATCGTTATATATTTCGAGCTCGTCTTTATACTCGAACTCAATAATAGCATGATTTAAACGTTTTCAAGCTCAAGATAAAATCTCAACTTATTTGCAACTATAATTAAAAAAAAAGTGCATGATTGAATTTTCTACTAGATTCTCATTCACTACTTAGACCACCCGTAGTGGTGCTCGTAATCCCCTCATGACGAGCTCGTGTCCCTTTGTCAACCACTACACATTCGTTGTCGATTGCTTGTCATCCACAAACTTGTCACTCAAATAACGAGGTTAGTCATGAAATCATAACTACGTATGAAGGTTAGTCATGACAGTCATTACTAGAGCTGTTTAGTCATATGATAGTTATAGACTGAAAAAAATTGATGTCGCAGAGCCAATCATAACTATGTATTATCTTATAAAGAAGAGGGGATATCCATATTCTTATGTTAATGTAGAAAATGTTCACCGACTTTTCTAGTTTTCTTACTGTATATGAAAATAATTATAAGTGGACCAAAATGTAATGAACTATTTTTAATATTCGGTGTAACAAATTAAACTTTTTCACAAAAAAACATTAAACTACCTGAAATTTTCAATTAATGTAACATGACCTTCCATTAAAGGTTACCAGGTTATCTCAGTTTTTTTAATACTTTATTATTATTATTATTATTATTATTATTATTATTAATCATTCAGCTTCCCCTATCTCGAACCAAGATTCATCTTCCTACTCCCATCTATGTGTCCACACTTTCTCTAAGATTTTACACACCACATAACCCACCCACTGTAACACCCTAATTTTCAGTCCAAATTTAATCTTTTTCAAATCTTATTTTAAAACATAGTTTAGATAAAAACTCTTTAACTAATAGCGAAAGCATCAAAATCCGTTACAGTATTTTTACAAAATACAGTATGAGTTATGAAAGTATATTTCACTATCGAATACGACCCAAAAGATTTTGGTGTTACCATAGTCAATCTCACGACCATAGACAGTGAATAGGAAATCCAGAATTACCGGAATCATAAACAAGCCAAAGCTATGCCCAAGGCATCTACCCGCCTCACAAGGCCACTAGACAACATGCGGATACAAAACATTAAATATATCAGGTTAGCTATAAACATAGCTAGTGAGTACAACCAAAACCTTAATCTTTTAAAACCAAGTCATCATCTTTGAAAACACAAGTTTGGCAACGTACATACTATATTAGTAAACACACAGCACATAAGGATGCGGGTCTGTCCATTGAGCCACAGTATCTCCACGTGGTAACTAGCCACAGTCAACAAGTGCCCACATAGGGGATAACCACATCTCCCCGTCAACGTGGGGGAAGCACGAAGCAGTCCACCATACAACGGTTATCTGGAGTGAATGACATGTTCCCCAAGTCCACTCGTGTTGCTTAGGTTCGGTGGCTCGTCAGCCCATTGAACCACACGGTCATCCCCCTCCACTCTGTGCACCAATTCCTCAACCACCCACGTATCTAGGTTCCCAAAATTGCAGAAGCCACATGAACCAATACACGTTATCCAATGGTTAGGAACCATATGGTAAAAAGCACTAAATCTCAAACATAGGTCTGGACCACAAAGGCACAATCACAAACGCAAGCAAGTTAAACACATATAGTTATTAACTTGCAAGAAGAAACACACAGCATCACATGCATTCAAAGCTTGCAAAGCACATGCATAATGATATATATCATCATTGACATGATCAATAACAATAACAAATCACATTGATGCCATAAATGTGTAAGACATAGAATTCAAGAACATTATGACGACTTATAAGTTTATAAAGCCAATAATGTATCCACGGAGTATAACTCACCTGTTTGAAGTGATGAGGATCACTTCCTATCTAAAACAAGACTAATTCACTTGAGCAAGAGTCCTATGATCATAAAACATAAGGTTAACTTAGTAAAGTTAACCAAAATTGAGCTTCCTAAAGTGTATAAACTCAAAACCAAGTTTAAACACCTATTTCGGGTCTTAAAGACTCCACTTTATCCCCCTAAAATCATTAGAATCAATCCCCAATCAAATATAGGGTCAAAAGGGGTCAAAACGTAGCTTTTGGATATTTCAGGGCTCCTCGGGCCGCGAGGAAAGGTGCCTTGTGCCGGCTACAAATCGCTGGAAAAATGGAGTGCTGAACCAGGCGCCTCGCGCCGCGAAGCAAGGCAAATAGTACACCTCGCGCCGCGAAGCATATGCGTCGCGCCGTGAAGCAGCGTGAATAGTACCTGTAAGCTTGTTTTCAACACCAATCCGACCAAAAGTCAATTCTTTTGAGATCAACACTTGTTTGCAGCATAATAGGACTTAAATAACACTCCATAACACTATAACATCAACACTTTTCATATCTTTAATTATTCAAACCCTAAGCTCACCATTTCTTCCAATTTTTGACCCATTTACTAATATTTTCACAAATTTCACTATGAAACCAACAAATACAACATATACAACTAAGAACCAACACAATCACAAGTTAAAAAATTTCTTGATTCCTAAACCCAACTTGATCCCTTTCTCCTTGCTTAAAAAACCCAAGCTAGATTTCCCTTCTTCCTTGCCAAGAATTCTCTAGACACACTCTCTTTCTTTCTCTCTATTTTGCTCTAGCCACAAAAATGGGGTTTTGACTCCCCATTTGAGTCAATATACACATTTATACAAGTTACACTTTTAGTCCCTCAATAATCTATACTCTTACACTTTAATCTTTAGTTTATAAAACAATATTCACACACATATATATAAATATGCAAGGATGGGCACAACAACTACATTAATAATCACATAAAACCCAACTACTTTTACATATTTATAAATTCTTTAATTTTATAAAAATTTCGGATATTACATTATTAAATAACCGAAAGGAAATTAAAATAATACATCATAAAATGCAATTAGAAAGTTAATTCAAAATACTAAATTACGAAGTAGTCAAATGTTGAAGTACCAAAACCATATAGAATAAAAAATACCAATATTTTTGAATATTGTTTTAAATTTAAATTATTTGTTGTTTAATTATTTTATGTTTTTAACCTTTAAAGGTTTTGTAATATTGTTTGTCGGGTTTGATCGTCTAAGATGTTACTCCCTCATTTGAATTCAATATCTTCTTTTTAAAATTTAAAGTTTCAGTATTTAAAAAAATTTATAATTTTATAGTTTTACCCTTAAACGGGTCATACGAGTCACTTTCAACTGATCCGGCCGACTCAAACCCGACCCGTTTATTTTGTTGTTGTTGGGGGAGATAATTATTTCAACCTAATAATCAAGTCCGTATATTAAAATACATAGGATATGATGTTAACAAAACCAAACCTTTAGTAAAGACTTAAAATGGATTTAAATATGTGTTGTTTAATTTTTGACTTAAGAGTTACAAATTATAGAGTATAAACAGAGACTTGCTAAAGACCATTCGCTAAACATTTGAAGCCGATCAGCCGAATGATTCCAAATACCAACCGAACGGTCAGTGTGATGGGCTGAGTAAACATTTGATCAGCTAAGCATCTAAACCTTTCGGCTAAGTATACCCTTTTAGCACTTAGTTCTATTCTGATAGATATATCTAGGTAGATAAAATTTACACTTTTTTTAGTCAAACGGATTGTTCATATGAACTTTCGATGATCGACCTTTATCGTCTGAACTTTCCACGATCGACCTTTATCGTTTGAACTTTCCATGATCGACCTTTATCGTCTGAACTTTCCATGATCGATCTTTAATTTCAGAACTTTCCATGATCGATCTTTGTCATATGAACTATCCATGATCGATCTTTGTCATCAGTACAACTTATAATGATCTACCGAACGTTTCAACATTTAGCTCGAGACAATCCATTATATCAGTTTAGTATATTTTGTCTAGCTGAGTCATGATTTGTGCCCTAACTGATTCATCTGTTTTTATAATGTAATTTTTCTTTAGTCAAAGGTTGAACATATGTTATTCTATTATGTCTTAGATCTTCTATATGTAAAAGTATTTGCACTATTTATACCTCTAAAGAACAAAAAGGATAGAACTTGACTTCTAAAAAGGTTAAAGTTACTTTCGAAGAGAAGATCTTGAAGATTTGCTCATTAACTCAAGTATGAATGACAACTACATATTTGGTAAGATCAAATCAGAAGAAGTATGGTTGTCAATAAAAGAACTAACATGAAAAGAGAAGTTTAGTGTTATGAGGCATAGAGGTATGAGAAAGATCTGTCTTCAGGTGAAGATGAGGAGATCTTTACCAAGCTTTGTGGTAGTAGCTCCTTTGATGAGGATATGAAACATGCAGCCAAAGCATGCACCGCCACCAACTGGGATCCTTTTTCTATGTATTAGGTTGGTAAATTTGTAACTTATGATGAAAATGAGAAGAACTCCATGTTTGATTACTGGTGTGTTGATTTCCACTCCGCTATTATACGAGAAAAGAAGCTAAAAACAGAAATAATATCACTTAAGGAGAAATTAACTCTTAAAAATGAGAAATTTAAATAGATAACCACACTGAAAGATGAACTAGCAAAGCAAAAGATAATTAATGAAGTCTAAATAAAAGAAACCTATGACACAACTCAAAAGTTTAATCACTTTCAGAAAGTAGTAAAATTGTGGTGTGTCTCTGCTGAAAAGACCACTTAGTGTGTCAATGAGCAGCTTCCCAAACAAGTTCAAGCTATCATTGGAGGAAATTACTCTAAAGCTGCTAATTGTGTTAATTTTAATAAGAATATAAATATCTTAGAAAAAGTTGACATTTACCACAAGCTTTTCACAAACTTGTTAAAGGAAAGAGTGTGTTCACAAAAAGATTTCTTAAAAGTCAAATCTCTCATAAGAAAGATTTAATCACTCCCATATATGATTTAACTTCTGTGCTAATTTCACAAAAATAATGCTGTTAATGTGAAAATAAGTTCAAAGGATGTAAGTAAATGTAAGGAATCATATGTTGATACCAAAGAGACATTCTGCTATCCATCATTGAAAACAGAAGACTTAAACTCAGGTGTTAATCTAACTGAAAAATCGATAACTCGAGCTTCTATATTTGTTATTCAGAAGGTAGATGATAGATTTTCAGCTGATGGTCTGTCAGCTAATAAAAGATTCTCTACTCAACTGATTGTGAAGTACTTAATTTTTTTAATAGGAAGAACTATGAATAAGAGTAGTGAAAATCTCACGACCTCTAAACCTTTCACATCAAGGATTAGTCAGAGATTTTCTAAATCTAAATATTAATCTAAGATACCTGTTAGTAAAGACCTCAACAAGCTACAGGATCAAGTTTAGAAGTTGAGTGGACATGTCAGTGATGACCATAGTCATCAGAGGACTGATTAGGTAACTCATGGGCATTCTAAGAATGTTGATCAAAACTCCAAAGTCACTAAAAATAAAAAATATAACAAGTGTGAAAGTAAAAAACATAAGGCCTTTAAATGTCTTCAAGAAGGGAAATCAATACAACGAACTTGTATTGAAAATATGGTTGCTCCTGTCTTACATAAGAAACCTGAAGTAATGTGAAAAGCTAAGTGTAATCCACATGGATCTACTAATTAGTGGAGGCCCAAAGTGTTACTAATCATTCTTTCACTCATATCTGTGCAGGGTAACAATACTTGGTACCTAGATAATGGCTGTTCAAGGACCATGACAGGCCACAAAGCTCTACTTAGTAACATTCGGTGATAACAACCATGGCCAGACCAAAGGTTATGGAGAACTTCATAATGGGAACCTCAAGTTGTCCAAAGTCTCATATGTTAAAGGACTAAAATATAATCTCATAAGCATAAGTTAATTGTGTGATGGAGATAATGAAGTCCATTTTAATAAGGCAGGGGTTCCATAATCAATAATGAAGGAAAAGAAGTGATAAGTGCTAAGAGAACCAAAGATGTGTGTATCTTAGACATGTCTTTTGGTGATTCTTCAAAGGAAACCTATTTGTACTCCAAGAATGTAACTGACACAAATTAGTTGTGGCACAAGAGGTTTTTTCACTTGAAGTTCAAGAATATCAACAAGCTAAGCAAGGGTGAATTAGTGTCAGGACTACTTTCACTGTCTTATTCCAAGCCCAAACCTTCTCTACATGTGAAAAAGGAAAGCTACACAAAACATCTTTTCCATCCAAGCAAGCTTTCTCTATTACTGGACCATTCTACATGTTACACATGGATCCATTTGGTTCTGTTGCGACGGCTAGTTTTGGTGGAAGTAAGTATGCTCTAGTTATGGTGGATGAATTCTCAATATACACTTGGGTATTCTTCTTAAAAGCTAAGAGTGAGACTGCTGATGAAATTATTTGCTTTATCAAAAAGATGAAACCGATGAATGGCAACTTGGTAAGGATGCTAAGAGGTGATTACGGAACTGAGTTGAGAAATCAAATTATGGAATCTTTCTATAATGAGAAAGGGATACCTCAAAAGTTTTCTGCTCCAAGAACCCCACAACAGAATGGCATAGCTGAAAGAAGAAACAGAACTCTTATCAAAGCTGCTAGAACCATGGTGTGTGAAAGTGGGCTAAAATTTAACTTCTGGGCTGAAGCTGTGAGCTGTGCGTGTTTTACTCAAAATAGATCCCTTGTAATCAGAAGGCATAACAAAATTCCATATGAAGTGCCGAATGGAAGGAAGCCAAACAGCAGATTTCTTCATATCTTTTTGGTTGTCAGTGTCTCATTCTCAACCAGAAAGATCAGTTGCAGAAGTTTGCACCTAAAGCTGATGAAGGAGTGTTCGTTGGATATTCTGTGATCTCCAAAGCTTATAGAATTTACAACCTTAGAATCAAAGTCATTGAAGAATCAATCAATGTAAGTTTCAATGAAAATGAATTTGTTGATTCCTTTTCTACTAATCATGTTTCAGGTGATGAATTTAATGAACTAATGCAAACTAGAGAAGCTTCTTCAGATCAAGATGGTCCACCTTCACCAATTGCTAAAGATGACTTAGATGAACCTATTCTAAACCAAACTCCCATACGTACACATTCACATTTAACCAAATCTATCCCTCTGCTAAATGATGTTATGAATGATTCAACACCAATAGAGTTTAATTTCATTTTAGATATTCCATCTTCAGTAGAGATACCCACTGAAAGTACCACTGAAGTTAGTTCTGCTAAAGAATAAAACACATCAGCTGATCCTCAATCAACTGCAACCCCTCAAATCCAAAATCCCTATACTCCCTCAAATATCTAAACGGCCTTTAAAGACCACATATATCATCCACATGATCTGGTCATTGTCAACATAGAGGATCCAGTGAGAACAAGATCAAACGCATGCAAGTTCTATTTGTTCTGTTGATTTGTCTCTATGACTTAACCTAAATAGATTGATGAAGCCTTAAATGATCCTCACTAGATTAATGCCATGCAAGAGGAATTGGCAGAATTTTCAAAGAACAATGTTTGGACTCTTATGCCTAGACCTAAGGACAAGTCCATCATTGGAACAAGGCGGGTGTTCATAAATAAGATGGATGAACAAGGCTTAGTCATCCGAAACAAGGAAAGATTAGTTGCACAGGGCTACTGTCAAGAAGAAGGCATTGACTGATGAAACACTTGATGTTGTTGCAAGACTAGAAGCTATTAGGCTGTTCCTAGCCAATGCTACCCTTTAGGACTTCAAAGTATTCCAAATGGACGTAAAGAGTGCATTTCTGTATAGAGATATGAAAGAACAGTTGTATGTCAAATAGCCTTCAGGTTTTGAGGATTCCAAGTTTCCTAACCATGTTTACTTTTTAAACAAAGCTTTGTATGGTCTGAAACAAGCTCCAAGAGCCTGGTATGATACCTTCTCTTCATTTCTTATCACAAAAGGTTTAACAAGAGGATGCGTTGATAGCACTTTGTTTATCAGGAAGTACAAAGGTGATGTGATACTTGTGCAAATACATGTCGACGATATTATATTTAGATCTACAAATTTGGAACTGTGTAAAAAGTTTTCCAAACTCATGTTTAAAAATTACCAAATGAGCATGATGGGTGAGTTAAATTACGTTCTTGGTTTACAAATTAAACAGGAAGTAGAACGAATTTTTATTTATCAAACTAAGTATATCAATGATTTACTTAAGAAACTTGAATTTGAAAAATTGTTAGTCAATGAAAACACCCATGTCCACTGCCCTTAAGTTAGGGAAGGACACTGATGGCAAGTCAGCGAATATAACTGCTTATAGAGGCATGATAGGGTCACTTTTATACTTAACTGATAGTAAACTGGATATCATGTTTTCAGCATGTCTTTGCGCAAGATATCAAGCTGATCCCAAAGAATCACATCTTTCTGCGGTTAAAAGAATATTCAAGTATCTAATAGGAACTCATAACCTTTGTCTTTGGTACTCCAAAGACTCAGATTTTGAGTTAGTTGGATACACTGAATATGATTTTGCAGGATCTACACTAGACAGAAAGAGTACTTCAGGAGGTTATCAGTTGCTAGGAGGAAGACTAGTCTGCTGGTCTAGCAAGAAGCAGAATTTAGTATCAATATCTACTGTTGAAGCTGAATACATAGCTATAGGCACTTGTTGTGCTCAAATTTTGTAGTTGTAAAATTAGCTCTTAGACTATGATTTGAAGTATGATGACACCCCATTCTTTGTGACAACATAAATGTCATTTTGAATCTCAAACAATCTAGTGACGCATTCCAAAACAAAGCATATTGAGATCAGACATCATTTCTTAAGAGATAATGTGCAAAAGAAGAAGATTTATATGCACTATGTCAACACTAATCTTCAGTTAGCTTATCTATTTACAAAGCCTTTGGATGAAGCAAGGTTTAGTTTCCTAATATCCAAACTAGGTATGTTAAATATGTAATTTTCTTGTGTTTTTGTGTGTTTCAGTTAGTTCGTCTACTTGTGTGCGTATGATCGTATCTTAGATATTAGATGTTCTACTTATTTAAACATCTCTATTACTTTCTGATTATGAAAAAGCTGTTACTTTATTTAGTTGATTCTCTTAACCGATTAAAATGCTCAGTTGATCACATTCAGAGAAAGAAGAAATGATCAACTAAGAATCTCATTTACTTATATCTATCTAATGTAAGAACTAGTTTTTTAGCAATCTGATACTTCGCACACGCATGAATTTCAGTCTTTCCCCTTACTTATTTTTTCTCGTCTATTAGTTTCCGTCTGTTAGTGTTTCCGTTAGTCTGTATGTCCTTAGTTAACATCTCTCGATTCCAGTGACTTTAAATACTCCTTTTACTCTTCAAATTCCATATTCCCTCTTTTCTCTCAAAATAGTCGTACCTAGAAATTGTTCTTCTACAAATCTCAACTGTTCATCATATTCTTTGCAAAATGGCTACCTACATACCTTATGAATTCATTCAAAGAGGAGAAAACGTTGCTCCTGGTACTGAAATGAACATCATTGCCAACAACGGTGTGGTATGTCTTTCCATTCCCTATCCTTGAGAAAACCAAGGCTATGAACCCATGGTTAACTTTATAAAAGCACACCCTATTCATTCATGTTTAACTGCCAACCCTCATTTCATTTTCCCTGATCTAATTGGCAAATTTTGGTACTCTACCACTTATAATCCAAACACAGACATCAGTTATGGAACAATCTGTAATAATACATTTCAAGTTGACATAACTGTCAACTCTCTCAGAGCATCTCTTCAGATACCCAACTTTACTCCATACATAGCTTTTCCCTAAAAAACCCAACTTAATACAGTTCTTCAAGTTATTGGCTATAACTAGCCTATTACCCGTGGTTATATCAAACTTTCTGCATTTACTCATCCATGGAGATATCTTTCCCATGTGATAATTAGAAGTTTTAGACCTAAGTTTGGTAGCTTTAATCTTCTCAATCAGACTGAATTGCTAATTCTTTATGCCTTGGTTAACAATGTTAACATTGACTTTACGCAAGTCATCTTTGCTAATCTAATTGATAAGATCACCCAAGGTACAAACAAGAAATCAACTAGAAACCAAGTTCCATACATAAGGTTTTTGAGCTTGATCATAAGAGAATACATGGGTGCTGAGAACTATGAGCATATGAATGATATCTTTGAGTTCATTCCAACATTTAACTCAAGAAAGAGGTCCTCCTATCACAACACAAATGCAAAAAGTGATTGATGCTGCTGATAATAAAGATAATGCTGGTGATGATGATACTGAAATAATTGGTGAAAAAAGGTGATATGGATAGTGATGATGGTACTAATGATGATGATCAAGTAAGTGATGGTGATGAATCTAATAGCCATGATAAACTTCTTTCAAAAGCCAAGCTAAGATCTCCATCTCTTTTAGAAGACAATTCAGTTATGGACTCTGACTCCCAAACATCCAAAGAGGATACACAACATGTTGACCCGACATTTGTGAGCACATCCTCATTTCCTGTCCAAATAAATATGTTATTCCTAGTTTTGAGATCTAGACACGTACATCTTGAAATACCTTTTAAGCATGGGTACTCATGTCTATATAAGTACCCTAGGCCTTTTCATTGTATGTACATATTATTCATCCTTTTGCGCATATTATCAATATACACTAATCTTCAAGTTGTAAGTGTGTATGTTCATATACCGTTCTCTCTACTTTGTTCAATCCTTCTATCGTAGTCCTATCATATTTGATTCTTGCTTGATAGATAACGGACAAACAAGTGGTATAAGAGCCAAACAATTGAATTTGGCTTGATTTTGGAAAATTCTTGAGGATTGCTACTGTTCATCTTCAAAAAGCTACTACTATTCGTCGAGTTCCACTTTCTTGAAATTTCGAAATTGATTTTGGAAGCTTGTTAATTCAAATTTTTGATTCTCGAACATCAGGATGGATTAGAGAGAGAGAGTTTTTGGCTATTTTCTTGGATTAAAACAACAATTTCAATCTTCAATTTGGAATTTTTCTTTTTCGGAAACCGAAGGTGTTCTTGAAGAAAATTGAAGTTAATGATTAAATTTGGATGCATTAAAACAACAATTTCAATCTTCAATTTGGAATTTTTCTTTTTCGGAAACCCAAGGTGTTCTTGAAGAAAATTGATGTTAATGATTAAATATGGATGCATGAAACTCGGTGACTGAATCTAAGTGGAAGAGAATCTTTTGTTTTTGAAATTGACTGAGAATTGGAAGAATTCAAATATGAGTTCTTCGAGATTTTAGCGGGGATCGAAGAACACTAATTTTGATCCATTCTTGTTGAACAAAGTTTCTAAAAGTTTGTTTGCGAGTTCAAAAAATACACATGTTAAACATTCGAGTTGGAAATTCATTCGATTTCGTCTAAGTTGAGCTTGATTTTTGCTCGAATAAAGCACATTGGAGTTTGAAGAAGAGATTAAGGAGATATTCGAGCGCCATTCTGCACCTATTCGAGTTTGGCGGTTAGAGTTTGTTGAAATTTGATTTGAGTATATCTAAACTCAACAATTCGAGATTACTCAAAATCCTTACAATTTGAGCGTGGTTCTCTGCTGATCTGATTTGGAATATTCGACTCTGAATATTCAAAACTACTTCAATTCGAGTTATTCAAGATTGATTTATTCGAATTCTTTAGGACTCAACTCAGAAGATTCGAACATAAAATTCGATTTGAAATATCTTAAGTTGTATTCGAACTTGAACACAAAGTTACAAAGTGACTTGATATTCGAGTTAGAAATCCTCATTCGAGTTGAAACGGTAATATTCAATTGAGATCCTTTAATCAAGTTAAAATCAAAATGTCAACATCCAATGAGATTCTAGCGATAGGAATCAACACGAAATCCCCTGTGTTTACAGAAATGATTACAAAGTATGGAAAGGTCGGTTTATGGATTTTATTGAGCATAACGAAACATACAGAGAGATGATGAAGGAAAGTATTCTGCTGGGGGAAGTCAAATACACGAAAACAATTCCTACAAATCTAGAAAATAATCCCCCAATTCCTGAAACAACAAGACCAAAAACCTCAAATGAAATTATTGCAGATGAAAAAGAAAGAGTCAGAGCAGATAAATTGGCAAAATACTATTTGAAACAAGGATTATGTGCTAAAATGTATGTCAAAGTTGATAGCCTGAACACAACTAAAGAAATTTGGGATGAGATTAAAAAGCAGCTGGAAGGAACTGAACAAGGAACATTCATCAAAGAAACATAACTCGTTAATATGTTCCATGAATTCACTGCCAGGAAAATGAACTTTTGATTGATACTTATGGTAGATACTGCAATCTCATGAATGAACTCAGAAGCCACAACATCAAGTCTGATCTTGATGTAAATGTAAAGTTTCTAATTTCCCTGGGTCAAGAATAGAAAAAGCATGTCAAGCTATACAAACAGATAAATCGGAATCTAAAAGCTGTGTCATATCATGTTATATTTGAAAAGTTACAACAGTATCAGGAAGACGTACTGATAAAAACCTCTTCAAAGATTGCTTCTGATCCTTTGGCCCTAGTTGCTGATAAGAAAGCAAAGGATCATTCTAAGTCTGCACGCTTGAAGCAAGTTGTTACTTCTGACTCTGAATCTGATGATGTAAGGACGGAATAGGTCTTCTAGGCTATGGCATTCATAAATAATGCCTTCAAGAAATGCTTCTCCAAGACAAACAATAAACATACATGTACTTCTGGATCGAGACGAACGGAGAAGTTTAAAATGGAGAAACCAAAGTTTATATAAGGAGAGAAGAAAGAAGAAGAAAAGACCTGTTACAACTGTTGAAGAATAGGTCACTTCATCAAAAGACTGCACAAGGCCAAAAGTCAAAGACGCTGACTACTACAGACAGAAACTTAGACTGGCTAAGAAAAAGGTTGCTCGAAAGGCCATGCTCGTGGAAGAAGATCAATTTGACAATGATGACAGTGAGGAAGAAGATGAAGATCTGGCACATATTTACTTCATAGCCAAGTGTAATCAGACTGATACTGACAGTGGTGATGAAGAACTTGAGGAAATTGTTGATGATGGTGAGACTGAAGAGGAATATAACAACAGTCATGTAAGTTTGAAATATGCTCAAACTTTTGTTGATCATATCAATAAGCTAGAACAAAAAATAGGTTATTTAAAAGAAAACCGCAAAAGAAACCAAACAAATTCTCACAGTTCATCTGAACAAAAAGAAAAGATTGAATCTTATCAAAATGGGATTCAAGAATTAAAAATCAATATTAACGAAAAGGAGGATGAACTGAATAATTTAACAACAAAAACTGCCAGAACAATTCATGACTTAAAGGCAAAACAAGTTAGTGTACAAGAAGATTTCAAGTTTTTACAAAAGGAAAGAGAACAAGTGTACACTAAAATCAAAGATCTTGATGATCAACTTATCAAACGTGGTCAAACTCAACAAACCATTTTCCCGTATCAACCCAAAGATAGAAAATTCACAAAATGGACCTATGAAGGTCTTGGGTTTGAAAATCCAAAGATCAGTAAGAAGATAAGAGTAAGTCAACTATATGATTTTGATTTAATGAATGAAGGTTTAACAGCCAAAATGGTTTTGTTGGTGCCGAAGAAGAAATTAAAGAGGAAGATTTTAAAAGAAAAACTACCTCAAAGATGCAAAACCCGTTTGATTATGAAAGTCTCAACTTGTCAATCAAAACAGATAAGGATAAATCAAATTTGTCAAAAGACTTTTTTCATAGTTCAGAAGCGGAGATGGCTTCAAAGCCTAAAGTAATAAAACATACATGTCTCCACATTCCTCACATGGAATTACAGAGACGGTATGAAATTATTGAGGAATGGTGTTTTGTAAATACAATAACAAATGAAATAATATCTGATTTTTCAGAAGAACAAATTCAACAAATCAAAATAGAAAATGAATTTCTAAGAACTTCCGCTGCGGCTGAGGCTGTTGAATTTTGTCACACTCATTTTAAAGAAAACTATTTTCAAAATTCCTCTGAAAACTATTCTTCGAATTCAACAAATACAATTAAATATTCAAAATAAAATATAGTAGTTGAACAATTGTGTTTTGAGAACTTTCTCTCAAACGAACTCAACTTGCTGTTACTTTAAGATCTAATCAGTTCACTAACAGAAAAGGTGAAAAGTACAGAATAGAAAGTTTTGAATTCTGAAGCTAAGATAAATCATCTACAACATGAAAGAACAACGCTGCTCTCCAAAAATGCAAAGCTAACAAAAGAACTTTCTAACATAACCACAGAAGTGCAAGATTTGAAGAAAATGTTAAGAAATGACGAAAACCTGATAGATAAACTCTGTTGAGAGAAAGTTGAATCGCTTAATAAGTATCAAAAGACAATTGATAACGAGAGAAACAACTTTGAAAAGGAAAAATCAGTCTTGCTATTTTAGATAACAAATCTGAAAAGACAATTGATGTCAGCAAAAACACCATCATCTTCAATAGCCGAACCGAATCTATGTCTTTTAAATTCAAAAGGTAAAGAAATTGGTTACCTAGATTCAATTCCATCCCAACTTCAACCAAGAAAACAATACACACCAGAAAAAATGTTGAGATACTCGAACACTAATGTACATGTTTTCATCCCAACAACATATGGTTTGAGGAAATCAAAGCAAATGTGGAGGAAGAAGGAAGGTGGAAAGAAGGCTGCTGATGGAGTGAAGGAAAGCAATGAAGAAATGTTGGATAAATTTGTTAATCAAAACAATTCTGAGTTTTGTACCAGTTCATCCGGTTATGTTGTGAATTCAAATGCATGTATGATCATGAACGAAAACAGAGAGGTATCAAACCAGATCCTAACTACAAGTTATTTGAATCACAACATGAATTGATACCATTCATAAACAAGAAAGGCCACAAAATCCGTTACCGGAGAAAGCAGAGAAACGAAAATAAAAAATCAAAACATCATTCAAATCACTTCAATCACAATTCAAAAAATTGGAAAAAAAGCAAAAGGTACAACTAGATCCAATACAGTTGGACTCAGATGTATAATCATAAGTTTTATTCTCGTAATAAATTCAAACAAGTAGATTCAAAAGAGTTTCCAAGACCGAAACCACATACCACACAAAACTTCCAACAGATTCCACAAAACATAAAATCAATAAATCAAAAACATCAAGTTTGGAAACAAAAGGAAAGTGATGCAAAGGAGCCTAAACAAATAAAAACACAATAATCATCAAGAAAAATATCTGAATATCACATCAAACATATAGTTGATGAGGACTTTTAAAATCCAACCCCATTTAAACAACGAATGTAGGTACCAATAAAATCAACAAAAGTATCATTCAAACAAAAGATATCTAAATCTGCTAAATGTGCTAACTTGCAAGGATCGATATCAAACTAGGTACCTAAAATTTCTCTTATATCTCTTTGAAGAAATCTAATGTCTAGTACCTGGATTCGGGATGCAAGAGCACATGACTGGTGACAAAGGTCTTCTCAAAAACTTTGTGAATAAATATTCTTGAAATGTCAAGTTTGAGAATGACCAAGTAGCACCGATTCTAGGGTATGAAGAGATAGTAAAGAAAAATATAAAAATAAAAGGTTTTTCATATGTTGAAGGGTTAGGTCACAACCTCTTTAGTATAGGTTAATTTTGTGACAAAGGTCTGGAGGTGAACTTCAAAAGGACTACTTGTTTAGTCAGAACGGAAAATGGAGATGAGTTACTCAGTGGCACACACGTAAGTCAAACTTATACTCCATTGATCTGAAAAACTTTGACTCCAAGACCTCAGTGTGTCTTCTATCAAAGGCTTCTTCTGACTTGACATGGCAATGGCACAGGAAACTTTCTCAAATGATCTTTAAAAACATTAACAAACTTGTTAATGGTGATATGGTGAGAGGTCTACCTAAACTCAAGTTTCAAAAAGAACACCTGTGTGCAGACTGTGAGAAAGGAAAAAAGAAGAGGGCTTTACATAAAGTAAAACAAGTATCAAGTACCAACAAACCTCTTCAACTTCTACACATGGACTTATGTGGGCCTGTGAGAACTCAATCTTGAAGTGGGAAGAAGTATATGCCGGTAATAGTTGATGATTATTCCAAATATGCTTGGGTCAAATACTTGCATAAAAAGGATGAAGCATCTGCAAACATCATATCTTTCATAAAGCAAGTTCAAAACAAACAAGGTCTAAAAGTGTCTTCAATCAGAAGTAATAATGGCACATAATTCAAAAATCGTACTTTGGACTCATTTCTTGACTGAGTGGGAATTTCACATCAATTCTCTATAGCTTACACACTAGAATAAAATGGAATAGTAGAACGACGCAACCGAACTCTAGTTGAGGCTGCTCGAACCATGCTATCCTATTCTAGTCTCCCACCTTCCTACTGGGTAGAAGCAATAAGCACTGCATGCTACAAACAAAATCGTTCCATAATTCATCGAAGATTTAATAAAACACCTTATGAGCTTGCCAATAACATCGTGCCTAATATCAAATACTTTCACATATTTGGTAATAGGTGCTTTGTTCTTAATAAAAAGAATAACTTATGAAAATTTTATTCTAAAGAAGATGAAGCAATTTTCTTGGGTTATTCACAAGAATCAAAAGCATATCGTGTTTTAAACAAAAGAACAAATTGTGTTGTAGAAAGTATAAATGTGACATTTGATGATACTTTGACACTAGATTCATATCAATCAAAGTCACCTGCAATGGCTTCTGGACATTTTCGTTCAGAACCAGTTAAGTCTAGATATGAAACAAATAATAAATTTGTGCAAGAGAAGGCAAGAAAATCATGGAGAAGGCTTGTTGATTGTGTGGTTTGAGCTTCCATTGTGTGATTTCTTGAGCTTTATCATCATCTAAGCTTGGTTTTTGGGCAAGGAAGAGCAAGAACAAGTTGGTTCTTGATCAAGTAAGTTTTAGCTATCATTTATGTTTGATTTTAGCAATACATGGTGTATTTGGTGAATTATTGTTGAAATATGTGGTTAATGTTAGTAAATGGGTCAAAAATTGGAAAAATGGTGAAATTAGGGTTTGAATCTTTAAGATACGATAAGAGATGATGTTTTGGTGTTTTGAAGTATTATTTGAATCTTTATAGTTGCTGCAAATGAGTTTATGTTGAAAGGATTTGGGTTTTGGCTGATTGGTATTGAAAAACAAGCATAATGTTATTATATACGGGAGATCGCGACGCGATCCCCCTATGTCGCGGCGTGAACTCGATATTTTGTGAAGGGTCATTTTCCAGGGAGTTTCTCCCGGTGCGATCCCTCTTACCTCGCGGCGCAAGCTACCCTGAAACCTCCAAAAACATTATTTTAACCCCCTTTGACCTTGTATTTGATTGGGGATTGATCCTAATGATTATAGGGAGACAAAATGGAGTCTTTAGGACCCGAAAAAGGTGTTTAATCATGGTTTTGAGTCTATACTCTTTAGGAGTCTTGATTTCTGTTAACTTAATTAAGTTAACCTTATGTTTTGTGATTATAGGATTCCTATACAAGTGATATAGCTTGGGTTTGGTATTGGAAGTGATCCTCATCACTCCAAACAGGTGAGTTGTACCTTGTGGATACACAATTGATTTTATAAACTTCTAAGTCATCTAAATGATCTTGTATTATATGTTTTACATATTCATGGCATCAACGTGACTTGTTATTGTTGATTATCATGTTAATGATGATATGGTATGCTTATGTATATGTTTTGCAAGTTTTGAAAGCATGTAATGCTAGTTGATGTTTCTTGCAAGTTATTAACCGTAT
>JAUEJL010054117.1:0-20124 GCA_032274825.1 Drosophyllum lusitanicum
TCCTTGTTTTGAGCTGAATTACAGGCTACTATAATGTATCGATCCTGTATATATCTTGCTGTAATTTTCTTTTGTAAAATGTGAGAAAACAATACTCCTTCCAGAATCTCATATTAATTGCACAGACGAGGCCACTTAAACCTTTCGTAAACTGTAAGAGGTCATGACTAAAGTGCCCGTGCTAGGGCTTCCTAATTTCTCAAAACCATTCACCACTAAGACCGACAAATCCGGGCATGGGGTCGGGCGGTCCTAATGCAGAAAAGGAAACCGGGGGCCTATTTCAACCATGTTTTGGGGCGTGGGCATAACTTAAGTCGGTTTATGAACGAGAGTTGATGGCAGTCGTTATGGTGGAGACCATACGTGTTGGGTCGATCTTTTACCGTCACCATCGAGGAGAAAAGTCTAAAATATTTACTCCAGTAGCTTACAGCTTTGGGGAAACATAGATTTGGTTATCAAAACTTTCAAGATACGAGTTCGAAATCATGTATCGGCCGTGTAAAGAAAATGGGGCAACAAGCACGTTATCAAGACACGGTGAGGGTGTTGGAGCTATCTAAAATTTCGACCCCATCATACCTGCGTAAGATGAATAGCTACGAGACTTATGTGTTGATCCCAATAGGGGCCTTGAAAATAAGACCATAGAAAACGATGGCAAAGAAAACGGGGGTTGACTAGTATACGGTGTGAAATGGCGCGGTAAGGTATAAGGGATGGTAGGTGTTGCCATGGTCATTGGCGTGGATCCCTAAATTATTTCAAGAATTACATAATGGTGCTACGGATTGTCACCGTGGAGCACAGAAAACATACCACCGGATGGCAATGCATTTCTACCGGGCTGGCATGAGAGACATCACGAAAATGGTCTCAATGTGGTGTCTGCCAGTGGAGTAATTACTTTCAACATATCACTAGTAGGTTTGCCACAGCCCGTTGCAGGTGAGTTAACTATGGATTTCATTGTTCCACTAAAACACCCTTCATAGCTGCATCCGTGGCGACTGTTTTTTAGAGAGATTGTTCAGTTACACGCTATGCCAAAATCTATTATTTCAGATCGTGACAAGGTTTTTATCGGTCATTTTTGGCAAAAACTTTTTAAACACCAGGGTACGTTATTAAAGCGTAGCACAGCTGTATACGGATAACACCTTCTAAGGTTTTGCATGGCTGACACCTCTTATCTGTCAAGGAGATCGAGCAGCCACGTTTGAGGTAGATCAGTACTCTTGCAAGGAGAGCAGCCACGTTTAAGGTAGATCAGTACTTGTAGGAGCAAGACCAGGTTTTAGATGAGCTACGGTGGCAATTGTTGCAAGCTCAACAATTGATGAAAGAGGAGTCGGATGATAAACGATGGGATGTGAGTCACGCCGTAGGTGATTTTGTCTTCCTTAAGTTGAAGATATATTATCAACCGTTTGAGGTGATAGACAAGATTGGTAGTGTGGCTTACAACAGCTTATGGGAAATCAAGTGGTTGATCCGGTTCTGCCGGAAGGAATAGCGCATAAATTCATATACCCGCAAACCTGTCGGGAACATGTGAAGTTGGGGCAAAGCACGAAGTTCTAGTTCGGTGGGAAAGGTTACCAGAATCAGAGGCGACATGTAAGCCTTTAGAGCAAATGATGCGGTAGTTCCCTTCCTTTCACCTTGAGGACAAGGTGAGTTTTCGGGGACAAGGTGATGATACGAATCGTTGGGGGTGGGTCTACCATCGCTAGGGGTTTCGTGTTCGAGTTCACTGGTCGGCATGTCATGATACGAACACAACCCGTTTAATTATTCGTGTGAGGGTGTGTGACACGAACCGGTATACGTGAAAACATGACACGACCGGCAGATTATTCGAGGGTTGACATGTCATTGGCGGGTTGAGGCGTTATAAAGAGGTTAGCGTGTCAGCGGGTCTTGTATTACTAATTTTTTCCGTTGTTTGTTAAAATACATAATCCAAATGCAAAATACCATATAATTGAACCATGCCTATATAGTTAAATCCAAATACGAAAACCTGACAATTCTAAGAAAAAATTTAGCTAGAAGTGATAGACATAGATGATTCCACGGTCTACGAGGATTAAGTAATAAGAGAAAATCTCAACAGCCAAATAGGATACGATAAAAATTAAGGGACAAATTGAAAAATAATAATATGAAAAAAAATTATACTGGTTTGCGAGGCAATCCGCGAACCCGCCCTAACACGACCCGTTTATTTATACGGGTTGGCTGGTCAACCGAAAATGACTCGAACCCATTTATACTCAACTCAAACCCGCGAACCCGCCTGAACACGACCCATTTATACTCAACTCGAACCCGTTTATACTCAACAAATTAGTTGGTACTTGGCAGATCTCAACATGACAAATGGCATGTCCTTCTGAGAGCATTTTTAACTTCCAAATATGTCGGTGCCTAGGTGGTAATTTAGCAAAAGAAAATATACACCGAATCTGCAAGTGATATATCAGGTTTACAGCGACATACATAATCATATCTAAGCGGGGTACAAGGAAGGTAAGATGTAGACAACGATACCTCTACACATGAATTCTTTTTTCTCTTTTTTAATATTGAACTTAAAAGGTTACTAAATCGTAGAAGTTGTGTTTTTGGTAAAAGTTATAGAATTGTATTAAAGGATGGAAACTACCAAGAAACATACACTTCAATTACTTTTAAGATACTAGTTTCATTTGAATTTATATGTATTAAAACCACCAATGTATATGTAAATATATTTATATTAGAGAATTTTAATAGATTACATTACACTTCGTTGCATCTGATCGTGTTGAAATCACACCACAGATACACTGTCTTGTCAAGACAAAGTTGAAGATCTTTGGCTTCTAGGGCTGCCCTTCACTGTTCTAGCCTACCATTCACTTCTCCTGCAATCTCCAAGACTAACACGTCATCGGCAAAAAGCATGCACCATGCTATGCTCTCCTGTATCCCTCAAGATAGCTAGTCGAGAATCACGACAAAAGATAGGAGCAAGGGCCGATTCTTATAGTAACCCTATTTCTACCAGATTATTTTGTGTAGCCAATTGGAGTCCAGACACATCATCGTTCCTTCAAACATTACTCCCCTGTATCCCTGGTATCTATCGTCCAAGGTCCTCCAATTCTCCAAATCAACTCCCGAGGGACACTGTCATACCCCTTTTCCAAGTGATAGATCAGATTTGACATACAAAAATCAAATCTTGTTCCTTTCCATCCAATACGCTATTTTATATTTCTCATTCAACACCTCACAACTTAAACAAAATTCAATTTCAAAATATATCCGACACATATTGATCTCACCATTTACATTAACCATTTTCTATTTCTATCACTTATTCGTTGTGGTAACTGTTTTCTTTCTATTGGTCCTATTACCAGACTGCTGCATACATTTGGCCATGTACTTGAAATCATCTATCGATTATAAAAACAAGGACAGTTATTCTCTTGCTATTTTGACCATTAGCATAAGCTAATTGTTGATTGTAAGCTTATCATATATAATCATGTCATAGCCTAAATAGAATTGGGAATATCACAAAGAGACACCGTATGAGCAATATTTCAATCATTTATAAACCATTATGTAACATGTGAGCAAATTAACAAGACATGTGCATAGAAAGGAAAAGACATTCATCAAAAGGTAGCAGAAAATTACAAGCAAAGTCAATAGCAAAACAAAAGGCATGTTAATAAAGTACAAAAACTAAAAAATGTTTTTCCAAACAGATTCAAGACTCGTTTCAGTCGACGTAAAAGGTCTAGATAACAGAAAAGTAAGGTTATCATGAAGCCAGACCCTCCAGCCACTTAAACAACACACACAAAGCTTGTACGTAGAGCAAACGCAAATGAACCTCGATCTTACTCAGGGAGAGTGAGCAGCTTACAGATGGAAAAGAAGGGTATCAGAGTAAGGATAAAATATTAGACACTGATTTAGTGGATATCAAACATCCCCTAAGCATAAGGTGCTGTCTGGCTTCTACGTGATTTGTGTCGGAAATCTGAATAATCAGAGGTTGTTCTAAAGTTTAACGCAGAATCATAATAACCTATTTGTTTCTGTATGAACATGTTAATGTCTATAATCATTGGTTTTGCCATATTAATATTTAATATTCAACTGTTACATTTATATGAAATAAAAACTTGCCTAAACACATACAACCAAACTACAATCACTAGTACTTTAAAACACCCACAACTATGTGTGTGTGTGCTTGTATGAAAGTACGAAGAGAAGACAGAGGAAGTAAAAAAAACAAAACTTCAACATCACTAAGTAGTGAAACCAAGAATATGATGGCAGTTCAATAGTCAAATGCAATTAATCAAGTAAAAACTGAATCCTGACATAGTTAGTTATAATCAAGAATTAAGACGCTAAGATCGATTATCTTTGGTAAAATTAGGATACGAAAATCAAGAAATATGAATTACGCTGACCAGCTTTTGTTATGAGCATGCAATTTTAATAAAGAAAACAATAACAAATTCCCCGAAAGTATTCCCCTCAAATGGGAAATAATGGTTGTGATGGACCGTTTAAGCAAGTACACCCATTTTTTACCTTTGGCACATCCTTTTACAGCCGGACAAATTGCCCAAGTCTTCATGGATAACATTTATAAACTACATGACCTTCCTAAAACTATCACTAGTGATCGTTATATAATTTTTCTTAGCACTTTTTAGAATGAATTATTCTCTAAAATTGGGTGTAAGTTTGAAGCTCTCTACATTGTACCATCCTCAAACAGATGGATGAACAGAATAGTTAACAAAGCCCTTGAGTGTTATTACGGTGCATGACTGGAGAACCCAAGCAATGGATCCAGTGATTGTCATTGGCTGAGATTTGGTACCAAACGAAATTTCACAAGACAATTCAGACATCACCATTGAGGTGCTTTATGATCGCTGCCTCCTACTCATATCTCTTACATTATGAGAGGTTCGGTAGTGGGAATGGTGGATAGAACCTTAGCTGCAAGAGAAGGTGCTATTGCATGGCTCAATTTCATCTAAAACAAGAACAAGAGCATATGAAGTCACAAGCTAAGATAGGCAGGAGTGATCAATCATTTAAGGTGGAAATGTTGGCTTTTTGTAAAGTTCCAACCTTATCAACAAGTTATGTTACGCCTCTGCAAGTAACACAAGTTATCTTCTGACTCGTTATTATAGACCATTTCAAGTGTTGAGCAAAGCGGGTGAAATAGCTTATAAGTTGGATTTGCCCTCTACTTCAAAGATACACCTGGTATTCCACATGTCCCAACTGAAGATGTGTCGCACTCCAGCTCCAACTGTTGGTGGATTGCCCCCTTATACTGATGAAGGTTTATTATTAAAGTTACCAATGAAGATATGTCATCGGAAAAATCCGGAAATTACGCAATCAAGCTATGGTGTATTGGTTAGTCAAGTGGTCACTGGCACCAAAGACGATGGCACCAAAGACGATGCAACTTGGGAATTGACCACTAACATGCTGACAGTAGTTCACTACATTTCTTGATTCTTGAGAAGTTTAAGGAGTAGTTACAAAGATGCAAATGGTTACACGTTATTTGGAAGTAGTTAACTCCTTGACTCTAATTGTGAGTGATATAAACAGATACTTGTATTTATCTTCCCTCTCAACCCCACATACGACTAAATAAAGCCTATAGCCTTTCACTCCCAATTCTCTTTCTGTGCGTGAGAGTTCAGGGTGATTTGGTAACAATTCTCGATTCATTTGATTGATCCTGAATTGGGATAATACCAAACCAATCAACTGGGCAACAACAAATATCAGAATTACAATTATTGGGCAGGAAAAAGAAAAACAAAGAAATTCTTGGAAATTAGTTTCTAAACATACAAAAAAAGAATCAAACAAACCTCCTAGTCAGTCCTTGACGTGACGCCGGTGATAACCTGATTCCGACTTGGGAAAATACTGGCGGCAAATAATTGGGACAAGGCCAGCGGTGAGGGTTCCGGGCGTACGAATGAGAGAGCCAGCCTGCCAGCCTCTTGCTAAAACCCCAGGAAGGCGCCAACGACTCTGAAAGCCGATGAATTGAACACCAAAAGCATTCAAATTAAAGTATTTAAATGAGGCCGGCCGGAAAAAACCGACCGACCCGATACGATTCGGATAGTTCGGTTCGGGTAGATCTGTTTTTAAAAAAGAGAATTTCGTATCTACTAGTATTGTACCCGCGCAATGCTGCGGGGCTGCAAATAATTTCTGTTTTACAAAATGTCGCTTTTAAAAATGTAATGATATGTTTTTCGTGCGATACAATATCACGAAAATTTTTTCTATAGCAACATGTCCGTTTTGCCGAATGAAACAAAGTTTCATGTTTTGTTTCATGTGGACACAAAAAGCTATCCTGGCATCCTGCTCTATTGTTATTAATTTTAAAAATAAATTATAAAAAGGGAAAATATTTATATTTATATTATAAGAAGAAAGAAATTAATAATATTTTGGAAATTATGTTGATGTGGGTGAATAATTGTGTTTATGTGAAAGAGTGTGTTAATATAGAAAGTATATTTTAAATAAATAAAAAGTTAAAGTAGATTAGGAGAGAGAATGAAATTATTAAAGATTGCGTGGGTGAGATTAATTTAAATATAATGAAAGGTCAAGATTTTGTGTTGATTTAATTTTAAGAACTCTTAAAATTAAAGAGTGTAGAGAATGTTAAATGATTTATATAGTAGTATAGATATAAATTGTTAAAAACTTCGTTAATTACATATATGTCCTTACAAAAATCAATATTACACCAGTATCCTTCTAAAACCTCTAGACTATCAAATATGTCATTAAACTTGATTTAATAGTAATTAAATCATTTTAAAATTAAAGAAATAATCCCAAATTCAATTTACAAGTAAATCCCCTAAATACCCTCGTTATACTTTTACATTCTTCTACCACCCTTTTTACTTCTTCATGTAATCATTCGGCCTGTTGATCCTAACCAAGAACTGTCCACGATTTGAAGTGGGCAGTAAACAACTAGAGAAGCACACATGTCGATAAAAGCAAACCTCTGGATTATAGATAGAAGGAAGCCACAAAATCAATCTCGCAGTAAACAAACATAGAAGGAAATCTCTCGATAGTATGTAGTTACAAAATCATACCTAGGTCAGAAGAAAATCTCTCGATAGCATAGTGATGATCGATCGGAAGCAAAAGAATGGTAGAAGAACGAATCGTCGCTTCTATGTACGAGACTAGGTTATTCCTCTCAACTATTCATTAGGAGATTTGCAATTGGGAGTTCTACAATCCATTGGTGTTATTATATCAGTCAATCCTTATATGCCCGTCTTAAGAAATAATAGAATGGAAACTCAAAGGACTTAAACCTGAAAGATCAATCATGTAGGAACGATGAACTAGCATTGGGGGCGGAGTTATGCAATGGTGAAGTTCAAAAGCTTCAAAAAATTGTTAAATCTGGTTTTTTTTTCCTATTTTAGTTGTGAAAGATGGGATGAGATGGTAATTTTGAAGGAGACGTGGCATATATGGAAGAAGGGGGCAAATGAATGTGATAAGTTTTAAGTGGTCTGCAAGTTCTTGTTGTCACTTCTTATTGTAGAGACTATCTCTATTTGTACTTTTGAATAGGGTGTCAAAATTGAAGTGAGCTATTACAGTGTGAGATGTTCTTGTGCTCTGAATTTACCCTATGAATAAAATGAGTAATATTTGATGTAAAAATGCTGGGAAAATTAAAGAATTCTTTGGAAAATCGGTTGGAACCGTTTCTTCCACTCAACGATTAATTGATCCAGATTGGTTTGATAGAGTGGAAGTAAAAAGAAGAGTATTTTTTAGATTTTACTTGTAAAATTCATGAATTCTCGATTAATTAATCCAGAAAGTTTGACAGAGTGGAAGTAAAAAGAAGAGTATTTTTGAGATTTTACTTGTAAATTAAATTAGGGTTTATGTTTTTTAAGTTTTAAATGCTTTAAATTACTATTAAAATAAATGTAAGGACATGTTTGAGGGTTTTGAAGTTTTAAAAGGATATTGATTTTTGTAAGAATATATACGTAATTAAGAAAGTTTGTAAGAATATATATGAAATTCTTCCTTTTTTAAACTTTGGTTCGGATATCGTTTGGCAAAAAACGAATTCGGGTATACCCGAACCTGATTTTTTTAAAGAAACTAACTACCATTATCCTGCTGTATTGACTAGTATCATAAGCTTCTTTACTTGTTCTTATTCTCTTTCTTTTATGTGAAAGAACGGAGAACTGTCCAAAAATGAAAACCATGATCTGAGAGGCATAAGTTATCTCTTCCACTATTAGAACAAATAAACTTCAATCACACATTTAGGTTTATGTTTTGTATAATAAACTCATACTTGTGACAACAAATAAACATCCAATGTGAGAACAAATTCTTTAATCCTTTCCATGTCCATGTTTGCTGTTAAGTTTTTCTAACAATTATACACATGGCTATAACGTACGATCCCATAAACAAAAAAACGTACTGGATCGTACTTAAGATCATAAATATATAAGATCGTAGTCAGGATCATAAGATTGTATATAAGACCGTAGTTAAGATCGTACTTAAGATCACTATACGATTATATGATCCCACATATCTCTTATTTTTTTTACATTTTTTATTAGTACTATTTTTTTACATTTTTTATTATTACTATTATTTACTTTATTATCTTTACATTTTTTAATATGATCAACCTTGTACTAAAAACAGTTGTTCTCAATTTTCTACTTTACGCACATGTAACTTGTTTGATCATTATTTTACTATAAGAGAGAGATTCACGAAAAGAAGATTTTATTATGAAATAAGAAATTAATGTTGTGCTCAGTATACTCTAAATTATTGAATTGTATTTAAAAGTCACATACTTAGTTTTATTATTATATGTAAACTATGAATCATTGTGAATTTTTACATTATGTTTTTAATATTTAAAATTTTGATTGTTTGATGTATGTTGTTTTAAAATTTAATGTTGCATTCCCTTGTAAAAATGTTATATAATTAGTTTTTAATTAAAATTATATCATATAAAAAAACCAAAAAAGGTTAGTGACTTGTTATGGTAGGATCTTCGGATCCCGATCTTACAAAGACGAAAACCATCCTAGAAGTTAGATGTTAATGATGACAGGTCATGGTTTATTAATATATATATATATATATATAATGAATTAAAACAATACATACAAAAGATCCTCATTTCGGGTATAACCAACAATAACCGACCCGAACTGATACCCGAATTACCCTATATCTGATTAACCAAAAATACTTCAGTTTAGTTAAAGGTTAAACATTTGGTAGTGAAATACCCGATCAACCTAAAATCCGAGAGAAATACACGAACAACACCCCTAAATGTAATAAATTTCAAAGGAAAATTATATTTTCTACTAAAAAATATTGTTATTTCATCATCCTATTAATTAAATAATGACATGTGAAATCAACTTATTCTATTTCTTCACTTTCTTTCTTGATTTTGACACTTGCCTTTGATCTTGTGAGTGAAACAATGAGTAGGAATACAAAGTAGGAGAATATAAAACCCCTCAATTCAAAGTTTCGATATGAGTGACAGTAATCTTATACCAAAGGCGTTTTAGATGTTGTCTAAGCTTTTGGGTTCAAGTCCCATAGAACAAGATGTAAATAAACGAGTATATTAGTGAGTGTGTGATTCATGCTGTTAAAAGCGTAACCGTAATCTTATAAACCTTTTTTACAAATCTTTTCATTATAATATTAGAGAATGTAAATTAGGGTTTAATATAAGATAGTCCAGCCCTCTTGTATAGATAGGCTAGGGCCAATTAACGAATAATATTAGGGTTTCTCTTGTACTTTTTGTACTATATAAATAGTTATCAACGTAATACAAAATACCCATGTGGTTTTCATTATTCTACATGGTATTAGAATCTTAGTGTTCTAGCCATGTCTTCTCTTTCTATTCCTTTTGCTGCCGCTGTCACTGAACTACGGTTGGCTGCTACTTTCCTTCTCCCCGTCGTTTCTTGTGAGTGACGACTTTATTTTCTTTACCGTCTCGTCCTGTCCCTGGATGCATTCTTGTAAATAAAAATTTATTAGTTTTAGAGTTAATTACATAAATGGTCCCTTTGGTTGTCATGAAATTTCACTTTTAGTCCTTTAACTTTAAAAATTACAAAAATAGTCACTGTGATTGTCAATTTGTTTCACTTTCAGTCCTTTAGACTAACTGCCGTTAACTTTGACCGTTAGTCAAAGGGTGCTTTGGTCTTTTCTCACCTTATCCTTGTTACCAAACACAATCCCTACTCAAATATAACCCTTTCCTTCCCTACAATAGAACTCAGACAAACACCCCAATTTCAATCTCTCTTACTCTACCACCACCACCCCTTTCTCTTCAAGGTAGCCGGCCACCACCACCACAGTACGATCACCTTCCCCTCTAAACCAACTCCGGTCTACACCACTGTCACATGACCACACCACCATTCCCTTCCCTCTTCAAGACAATCGGCCCCACCACTGGTTCTCTCCTGTCGACAACGATGAGATTTGAAGCACCAATATAAGATATGAAGCACCTATCCGAGATCTAAAGCATCAACCCCTTCAAGACTGTCGCACTGGCAATGAGATCTGAATCATCAATCTATGACCGTCGGCCGCCCCCACTGATTCTATTCAAGACCGTCGCGTTGAAGACCCTGACTGAGCACCACTATGATCGATGAACACACCACCGCACACACACCTCGACACCACCACTATCTCTCTTGACCTTGTAAATCTACTCTTTAAATCGATCCGGGTGTGTTTTTAGATTTTGTTTACAGATCTGACTTGATTTCATGTTATTGTTCTTTCGATTTCTGCTTAACATGCCTATGTGTTGTTAGGTTTGTTTGATAGTTTCTCTGCCATCTCATTGAAATCGATTTGTGGTTTGTTTTAGCATTTGTTTATCTTGTTCTTCGAATCGTACCTACGCTGACGATAATGGCGGTGGTGGTTGTAGGATGGGCTGACGTTGGTGGTTGTTGAGATGGGGATTGAAGGGAACACCGGAGAAAGCTATAGGGAGGGTGGGTTTGTGTACTTTTTCTTCTTTTTTTAATTTTTAAATAATGTTTAATTAATTAATAATGAATTAAATTTAAAAAAAGAGTAAACCATGTTTGGTAATGAGGATAAGGTGAGAAAAAACCAAAATACCCTTTGACTAACGGTCAAAGTTAACAACAGTTAGGTTAAAGGACTGAAAGTGAAATAAAATGACAACCACAGTGACTTCTTTGTAATTTTTAAAGTTAAATGACTAAAAGTGAAATTTCATAGCAACCACATAGATCATTTATGTAATTAACTCTTAGTTTTATCTCCCTTGCTACCGTCGCCGCATCTCTTGCCGCCTCTATGCTTCTTGCCACTACCGTAGTTATAGCTCATGTCGCCGCAATCATAACTCCTACCATTGCCATTGCACCTGTTGTCGCTGCCATCATATTTATAGCTTCTGCCGCTACAATCGTAGCTCCTATCGCCGCCACCGCTCTTCTTGCCGCCCCCTTTGACGGCTAGCCGGTTGCCACCTTGCTGCCACGAAGTTTTCTTTTTTATATATCTATGTTCTTTCTCTTTTCTCTTATATTTTATCTTTTATTGTATTTTTACCTTTAGTGTGAGTGTCTAGTCTTCTACCACTCTCACTACGGGGGAGTATTAGAGAATGTATATTAGTGTTTAGTATATGATGACTCAGCCCTATTTTATATATATGCTATGGCCCATTAAGGTTTCACTTATATCCTTATATTCTATAAATAGTTATCAATGTAATTCAAAATACCAACGAGGTTTCTTATTCTACATATAATACACTTTTTAATATGTTCAATTTTTTAGAAAAACAAGAAGATAATGTTGTTCATTTAAGGATATGTTACATACATTCTTAAATAAATTAAGAAATCTGCATTCCCATCCTTGTATTAAATAAATTAAGATAAATGTTACAATAAGAAGAAAAAAATATAATAAATATACGTGTAATCAATTAGTGAATAAATAAAAGAATTTTTTTTTAAAAAGATAGTGCTCAAATTCTGCTAATAAAAATTAGAAAGTTCAAACTTTTCTTTGTATCACCTCATATAGAATTTTTATTTTTTTTGTTTTGAGGGACTCAAATAGCTCCTAATTCTAGTCCTATCCAACCAAACAAAATATAAAACTTTAACCGCTAAAATGTATGAAAATACAATTAACTTTATCTTAATTATCATTGTATACAATCAATATTAAATTCTTAAAAATAATACAACCAATTTTCATAAATCTTTCATTGTATGCAAACAACTTTTTTCTGTGTATGATATTTAGCTACCATTGTATATAATGAACATTTTTATAATTTTCATACTATAAAACAACTTGCATACAATAGGAGGATTATAAAAGTTAATTGTATTGTTTTTTTTAAATAAAGTTGATTGTATACAATGATAACTAAGACAATTTATTATATTTTCATGCAGTCTACCCAACTTTAATACTATTTAATTGGTGGTATAAATAAATAAAACCATAGAAACATATACGGACAAGCAAGACTAGATTAATAACAATTAAAAACTGTTATGTCAAAATGTAATCTAATAAACAGGATTCTTCATGATATTGCTTTTACTAATGAAGACATTGATATCTAAAAGGGCAAGATTTATGATTTTATTATCTATAAAAACTTTGTGTTTTACATTAGAAATTAACAGCGTTTTACTATAAACTGCAAATGACAAAGTTATACTGTATGATAAGTCTGACAATTCTTGACGCGACATGAAATCCGACCAAAACAAATCACGAACCGGTGAAAATGACACAAAACTAAATAATTTCATAAATCAGTTAACACGAAAATGGTTGACAGGAACCCGACATAAATACGATAACCCAAAGTTAATCTTTTTAACCAGATTTTATTTAATGATAATAATAATAATAATAAAATAAAAACCGTATTCAACTTATAATGATAAAAATAACTTATTAACTTCCTTAAACTCTAAAATTAAAGTTGAAATTTTTAAAAATAAAATAAAAATCTAATATTTGGCATTTTAATTTTGACGACATCCTCAAAATTTTCATATTCCTTAAGCTTAATAAATGTTCTAATTTGAAAAATAAAAAATGACTTAAGAAACTTGGAAAATTGGTAGTCATTTTTAAAAATATTGTGTTAGATATTGTTTTCTTATAAAATGTTTGAAATTTTGAAGTTTATTTTATAGACTATTTTTGTAATTTATAAATTAAAAGTATTTGATTTTGATTATGGGAATCCAATAAGCCAAATCAGGGGAGAGTAAGATGGCCCAATAAGATCTTGCATATGGGCTTTGAGAATTAAGATGGCCCAATAAGAGCTTGCATATGGGCTTTGCGCCTTATATGGGAATCAAGCTACTAGCTTGCGTACACTTAATATATCCACCCAATAAAGGAGTCTATTGTTCGGAGTTCTGACATAGGATTGAACATGTATGTTATATTAATAAAACTAAATATTATATATATTTTTTCAAAATGAAAAATGTAAAGAACTATAAAACTACTTATGAATAAAAGGAAAATGACGTATGTAGCTGCTAGCAACATGCATAATTGGTAATTCTATATTTACATACACTTTAAATAAGTATACGTTAAAATAAGTATAGTACATCTATAGTTAGAAATGTTAGAAGTATATATTATATCTACCTAATTAAATAGATAACTTACTTTTAAAATTATTCTAGAAATAAATCCCACCCTACACAAAGTACATCAATCACATCATGCACCTAATTAATATTAGCTTTTTCCAACCACCAAAGCAAAATTTCTTTTTTTAAACCTAGTACTAATGAACCTTTAATGTTTTTATGTATTTTTCAAGCAATATGAATTGTACACTAACGATCAATTAATATGGGTAACTTTGTTATTTGGTCTTCGTTTCCATGTTTTATCAAGTAATATTAACTTTTGAAGGAGGGGATTGCACTCCACTTCTGTGATGGGTGGTCAGAAGAGTTATCTTTCATGATAAAAGGTTTATGTATTTTTTATTTACTTTTTTAGATTTTGATTGTTTACTTAGACCACACATAACAGCTCGCCATAAACCTCGTTATGTGGCTCGTCATCCTCGTGGTGACTAGTCATCTATTAAGGCGATCTTGTCGTCACTTTTATTAATTTTTTTCACTAATGGTAATTTTTTCCACAATCTCCTCACTTTCTTCTCCTTAAAATTTTAAACTTTCTCCTCTCAAAATTTATAAACTTCCCACTATATACATCCTCCATTCTTCTTCTTTCATGGCTTCTCATCCTACGAAAATCACCGCAGTTTGAAGACTTGATATACTGTTTCCCGTTTGACATCACCGGATAAATATACCTGACGTGGGACATCGACTTTGAGTCACTTGTTTGCCTCATGAGCAGGCTTGGCAGTGTCGATATCTACTTTTCTTACATAAATATCGATGAGTGGGAGAATCACTCCTTCGGTTCATCATCATCTAGTTATGTGAGCGACACCGGATTTTTTTATCCTAGTTTTTGTTTATTTAGTTTTAATGTATTATTTTAGTTTATTTTATTTAGTTTTAATGTAATATTTTAGGTTAATTATTTAGGTTTAATATAATATTTTAGGTTTATTGTACTAATTTTTAGGAACCTAGAGGGGGTTGAATAGGTTTTTATAACTAATTTACCACTTTTGTTTAAAAAAAAATAAGTAAGTTGTGTTTTAAAGATTGATCTTAAAGTTTATAACAATACAACAAATATTTGTAAGAAATAAAGAGAGTAGAGATAAAGAGATATCAACAATATAGTAGACAAGAGATTTATAGTGGTTCATGCAAGTGTTAACAAACTTGCACTACATCCACTCCTTCTCCACTAAAACTTCTCTATTTGAATGTAGAGATAAACCTTTACAACTTTTATCTTTAGCTTATAAGAAATAATCTTCTTTCTTGCAAACAAAGTTAAGATATGTCTAACTTCACTCTAATTATATTGGCTAGAGTTAATCCTCACACTTCACTCTAATTTGTTAGCTAGAGTTAATCCTCACACAATTATACAAATAAAATGATAGAAGGAGATGTAGATTTGCTCTTCAAAGCTTTACAATCTTGCTCTTGATCTTGACCTTGACCTTGAAAGATGGTCTTTTGTATAGAATTTGAGCTCACAAGATCTAATATTTAAGTCTGACTTTTCAGAGTTCAAAGACTGGAAAAAGTGAGGTTGCAAGCTTCTTTAAATAGCTATAAAAAGACAAAAGCTAATTTTGTCCGGATCTCCACGGAAGATGTCACGGTCGACCGTGGACATGCCGTGAGGTGCCGGTGCACAACTTTTGATATTTTGAATATAGACGTTGGAGATTGCTTTATACTACACTCAAACCTTTTTTTACCTTAAAAATGGACTGGAAAAGGTGCTAGAAAAAGGTAGGCATTGACCTTCCAAAAGAGTTTGAATTTTATCATCAAAATAGAAAGAGAATAAATCTATGTAAAACCATGTTTAAAGTTTTTCAAAAATAAAAGATGTTTTTACCAATTTTAAGTTTATAGTCTTTTAATGTAGGATTATGTTTAGTTTTTGCCTAAACAAGAATGTTTTGTCTTATACTCTTTTTGTTTATTATGGTTTATAAATCATTGGATATTTTTATAAAATATTTGCTTATATTTTATAAAAAATTTAATATGATTATTTTATAAAATATTTATAAGTTATTAGAAAGTTAGATCACAATTCTCCTTGGTTCCTTTCAACATCTTTACTTCGTTGAGTAGAGATTTGTTAATTTCAAAAAAGACGATTTTTGAAACTTGAGGGCTATGCAACGATGGCTTACTCACGGTCGACCGTGGGGTAGACCGTGAGGGTTGAATATGTCTTTTAAGCTTGTTTTCTTATTTTTCTTGTTGATTTAAGGTTTTCACTATGTTTGTTCTTCACTTGATCATCAATTTGATTTTTGTTAATATCTTAAGAATGTAGCACATGAACATATGAATAATTTTGATAAGCAATAATATCACATGTTCATATTTTTATCATCATCAAAACAAGGAGTGCATTTCTCAATGTGTACGTGACCATGTATGCACTAACATAATTTATTTTTAATGTAATATTATGTTTTTAATCTAGTACCTTAAGAATTGTATTAGTTTATAAAATATTTTTCTTGATTTTTAAATTTGAAAATTAAAATGAAAATAGGTAATTATATGGCGTTTAGTGATGGTAGTAATGACAATGATTACTAGGTCTGTTAGTCATGTGATAGTCAGATGTTAGAATAGTTAATTAGAAAGGCTAATATGAGAGACAGTCATCACAACCATTACATTACTATGTATGGTCTTAGAGTCAAAGAACTGAAGGTGAGATGATGGATGTGGTGTGATCACTTAAGTGGTAGGGCGTACCACACCATCAAGGCATGGTGAAAAGCATGGAGGTAGCGGATACCACATTTTGGTAGGTAATATGGTGGAAAATATTGGGGTTGAGCTGCTACAACTCTCTATATCCTTTTCTTTTCTCTTTTTTAAAATTTTATTGTTAGTGGGTCTCGTGATTTGGTGTAGTGGTCGGAGTGGTGCAAGAAAAAAAGCTGATCTGGCTGCGTGGTGGAGCGTTAATACTCCTACCACTCTTAGATGTCGTTTTTTTTTAAGAGGTTTTTTGTCTGAATCTAAATACAACGTCCGAATATTAAGAAGTGGTTCTAACGTTTGAATATTTTTCATATTTTGCTGTTTGTTTTTTAGAACATATGAATTTTTGTAATTATCTGTTTTATGATATTTTATACTTAACTACTACATATTTAATGAAATTTAAACTTTTCTAATTATAAAATAAAATATTTTAACAACAAATATCAAACCATATTATTATAGTAAATTAAACCAAAATATATAAAAGAGAGATGCATGGAGGCGTACGGTGACGACGTCAATTGTGAGAAGAACAATGAAGGTGACCATGTATGTAGAGGAGCAGCAGAGTAGACATTGGCGTGAATTGGTGAAGGTTGGAGTCCGATTGTTATACGTGAATAACACATAAATTCTGTTATGATTTAATAAACTATAATTTTATTTCTAATTTATTAAAAGGTTTTAAGAAGTTTTTAGATCCCAATAAAAATAAAAAACAAACAACATTTTCATCTTAAAACCTCTTATCGAATAATATTAAGATGTATTAAGACCTTTTTCAAAAACATAAACGACCCCTTAGAGAGAGCTCAGAGTAGCGGGTCAAAAGCCTCGTGGAACACCATCCACAGCACCGCGATAAGGTAAGTGGTGAGAGTAGAGGGGATCACTTCTAGAACTCTTATAGGTGATAGATAGGTCACGTAATTTGAAGTTGTGAGAAGTGACATTTGTGTAGTTGAATAATGATAGTGAAAAAATGATATGATGATATGTTGTTTAATACAATATCACTTTAGGTAAATTTAATTAGATATATAAAATCAACCTCAAAATTTCAATAATGCAAAACATACACATTATACTCAACAACTGCATCTCCTGTTTTCATATTCACCCTATTTGTGCTCGCCTGAACATACCCTCTAGCAAACCGGAAAAGCCCAGTACCACCGATCACCGGCATTTCCCTCACCTTCTGAGCCACCGGATTCCGCCCCAACACCGTCAATGAACTCCCATTATACCGCCCGGTCACAAACATAAAATTCATCACCATTATTAACCCTATTTCTTCTTTAGAAGCTAGTCCATAAAACCCTTGTGCTCGCCCTATCATCTTCGAACCGTTTTCAGGGTTTTCCGTCAACGGGTCATCGATCATGTTTACCCCACCAAACCCGGTGGCGAATGAGACGTTTTTCGACGGCAGCGGTTTGACGATGTTTACTGAGGTCGGGTTCAGTCCGCTTTGGGTGTCGTGCCAGTAGAACTGAAAGTGGCTTAGTTTTTCTGTTCCGCTCTTGAATAATGGGTTTGTTTCGACGGATTTTGAGATGGTTCCGGTGGCCGGAAAAGTTAGTGAGAGGATTGTGAGGAGAGAGAGAGTGTAATGGAGGAGATAATCGGCCATTTTTGTGGAATGATTGAAGGTTTGGTGTTGATATATAAGATTAAGATTTAAGAAGGGTTTCATGGAAGTCGTTTTCTTTACCAAACACTCTCCTGCATGTGTTTGCTTGTTCATGAAAGTGGTTTACATGCATTTCGAGTGATTTCAACTTTTAATTATTCAAACAAGTTAGGATATTTTAAATCTTTATCGATATCGAAATTAGAAAATTTTTATTTCTTTATACTTTATGTTGTTATTTCATCGTTTTACTTACATAATAATTGATACGTGTAATGTGTATATATTTTATTTCCTTAGTCCATCTCTTAATTTTGACATTTGTTTTGATCATGAGGATATGTGTAGGAATATTTAGTAAAAGGATATAGGGATGAGCTCGGTTCTAAAATTGTCCCGCACCAGAGCGAAGCCGAAAAAACCGAAACCGACAAGGCCTAAAAGTTAGGGCCGAGAATCAAACCGTAATATACTGATCAGTTTTTGGGTTTAAACTCTGCACTGGTTCTGGGTAAAAACTGTACCCAGTGAAACCGCAAACCGAAATAAGGGTAATATAGAAACTAAGAATTAATCCAAAAGTGTGTAAATCAAGATAATACTGAGAACCAAAATAAGGGTAATATAAGAACCGATTCCGGTTCAAGTTCGGAATTGGGTCGGTTCAGACTAAACAGTTTTTTTTTGCTAATTACTAGAAGCATATAGAACCTTTCTCCGGACTAATCTAGAAAAATGCATTCCGGTAACAACGTTCTCTATGGACACACAAATTAACATAAATGTCTTGAATCGGCGAACAACCGAACCCTTGGGACCTATAGATAAAAATTCGAGATCAAGATAATTTTTGTGTTTGAAAAATCAAGATAACAAGTAGAAAAATCCTACTTATATTTTATTTTATTTTGTGTAATTTACATTATATTATAATTGATATACAAAAATATAACAGGTATTATTTCATAATATAATTTTTTTTATAAATATTGCAACCATGATTACGTATATTTTCTTACAAACATTCAAATTACATCAATATCCTTTAAAACTTCAAAACTCTCTTATATGTCTAAATACCTAATTAATTGTATTATTATAAATTAAAAATTACAAAAGATTATCTTCTCGATTCTTTAATATGTAAATCCCTAAAATACCCTCTATTTAATAAAGTCAATAACATATTTCACCCAAAATCCCCAATTACCAATCGATCTTTCTTGAGGGCATTTATCGAGAATCTTAACCAATTTACCTTTAGTCTCATCCATGGTTTCTACATTGTACAAGAACTTCTAATCAAATGGACTTGTATCTAGTCTCATCCATTTATCTCCTTTTCATCAACTTCTAGACTCATAAACCATTAATTTCTAGTGATATATAAAGAGTATGAGATTAGGTTTGCTAGCCTTCAAAACTCTTCGATCAACATCTAAGGTCTTGTCAAGGAATCCTGTATGGAATCTTATTTGAACCACCATATCCAGACGTAAGCTTCACAAACCATTAATTTCGAACCATTCGGACGATTCGAAGCCTTTGTAGATGGGTATCCGGTTAAGATCCCAAAAGAGATGAATATTTTACTGGCATGTTTAGTCCCAGACGATGATATTCAACGGTTTCGTTACTATGACTGTCTTTCCATTGCCGGCACTTTCAAGTAAAATTTTCATTTTTTTCTTGATTTGTATTTTTTTAATTTTCAAAACTTTTCTTCGGTATAGAATGCTAAAACACAAGCATGTTTTCCCCTCGCACAGTGTGTTAAATAATTTAACACCGTAAAACCAAGCCATTTTTTTTAAACACGTTGCGGAAGCATTAATTAAACAAACTTACTGTACATACAGT
>JAUEJL010054128.1:0-20120 GCA_032274825.1 Drosophyllum lusitanicum
TCCCGAATACCGATTTAGCAATATTTCAAGTACCGAGTACCGGACCGAAAGCTCTAACTCGGTACCGGTACCGGTACGGTGCTGGTACGGTTCGATATTTTCGGTACTCATGCTCACTCCTAGTTCAAGATGCTTATAACTATCTTCTAACGATGTCTCTTACCCTTTTATTAACCTATAATAATAATAATTATAGCATAAGCATTAACACGTAGAAAACTGAAATTTTTTTGCTGACCAACATGGTCATCTCGCATCGCGACGCAAGAACAAAACCATACGTAGCTTCTGCTGCAAAACCAAAATTCATCCCAATCCAATATTAAACTGCTTCAAATCATTTTCTAGTGTTTGTATATTTCATGTGGCAATAACATGAGCTTACTAGTATACATATTACCAAATTAAAACAACCTATTCACTAATCAAAATGGGATTTTAACCTAAATGACCCATTTGAACAATCGCATCAAGTTCACTCAATTTCAATACTTTAATCCCTAATTTGGACTCTTAACAATCCCTAAAGGTTGTAAGAACAGATTTATAACATCAAGATCATTTATAGTGTACAAATTCAACTTTGACCCATTCACCCCATAGATTCACAATAACAAGAAAAACAAGAATATTTACATGGAATGAAGATGGAGTAAGAATAGATTATTAGCACTTCGATTGGCTGTTTTGAAATTAAAGGAGTATTATTCTCCTAGGCACCAAAGGAAGTGAGTATGTGGGTGTATGTGTGTGTGAGTGTGTTAGGAGAAAAAATAGGGAGGAAACCGACTTAATGAATCATAATTATAAAAGCGGATATCTTGCTCCTCTAATTAACTTACAATACTTTACTGCAATGTCCGGATAGTGAATGGACATATTTTTGAAATCATTATTCAATCCTTATAATTCTTGATTGTTTTTATTCATTTATTATTATTATTTATCTATCCAGTTTAATTAGCCATAATACACAGTATCTAATAAACTATAAATTTTTATTTATTAATTAAGTTACGAACTTACCAATGCGAGGTACAACTAGGCCCGCTGTTGTTAGTGGAATTAAAAATTAGGAATTAACATAAGATCCAAGAGTTGATAAAAATTGCTCAATATATTTACGATAATAGTTGAATCAGTAATTAGGGTTTCGTTTAAAAATGCGTTTGAATGACATGAGATCCGATTGAGAAGATGAATAACTCGTTTCTACTTAAGATATGCACCCAACTCAAGATTCATGGCTTAAGACTTTTGATATAAGAAAATTTTAATTCGTTAGTCCTTTTAGAAAATAAAGGGGTGTGATTAGTAGGAACAATTCTAAAAGTGAAATGATGACATTATAACCCAATTTTTAATATAATACTAATATATAAAGGGTTTAACATTCTCTAACCCCTAACTTATCAAGACTACTTAAATTTAAGTAGTACGTATTTTTATGCAAATAATACATATACTCAAAGCAAAAGTCCAATCGACCATTTTCTTAATTACCTAAGCTAATTTATTGTAACTGTTGTTAACAACTCATTAAGCATAAGTATATATATTTTTTATATTTTATTGTTTTTCATAAGTTACGTTAAAATCCATAAAAGAGTTCTCTCATATAAAAATAAAGAATATTAAAAAAAAGAAAACATATATGTTGTTGAAAAAACTATTTATTAACAATAGATTTCACAAATACTGTACCCTTACATTATTAAAACCAGATATGTTATTGAACACAAACTATTCGTCAACGATACATCGAAGATAGTTTATTTATGAAATATTTCTGTTTAAAAATACAGTATTTGTTAAAATTCCCAATTATGCAATTACTTTGGAATAATGAATTGAAAAGGTCTTGTTTTTCAAAATGTGGCGTGATTATCGATTTCCATTGACTCCTATTTCACGTGCGTAATCCTCTCAAAAGTCTCGACCAAACCTATATTTAAATCAAAATTTCCTTCCATTTTTTAAACTAAAATGTACATAATAATAATAATTAAATTTTAAATTAAAATATATTTAAGTGAATTCTTAGTTTCTTATCCTCTTATTTTATTTTATTTTTAAATAGTGTTCTTTCAAAAAATAATATTTCGTTAATAAAATAATATATAATTCGAAATTGTAACGTCTTTGTGCGTATAATATTTCAAAGTAAACACAAAATTCAAGCTAACAATTATCGTACCAGAAGTTAAAGGGCTAATAATGCCAACTTTTAATTTTATATTCCTCGATTTCGTTGTTTCTTTCAAATTTATGGATGCTTTAATAATTTGGTTGTTTATCAAACAAAAGACCAATCAAACTCTTGAACACTCAGCATGTGAACATATAAGATATCTGCTACAGTTTAAAAAAATTCAGTCAGTCAATTGATTTATCTATATTTTATTTTAAATTTAGTTTTTTAATTACTTGTTGGATTAATTTAAACATTGGGTCTCTTAATATTTGTCTTTTAATATATAACTTGATTGATTAATTTTATTTAAACTAGCTTAACATCTCGTGTATAAATATAAAGATGGTGAAAGTAAATTTTAAATGTTTATAGTGTTAAAAAGTACTAGCATATATAGAGATATAAAATATTTGGGATGAGGGGTAAATTTATTCAGAAATCAGAAATTCATACATAACATCATTATCAAATTCTTTGTAAAACTTCTTTTATAATCAAATTTGAACTTTTTTAATTTAATTCAATTGATAATATCTATTTTCAAAGTAGGTAGATGTTTCTACTAAATATTTGAATAGATGTTTTTGTTAAAATATTTTTAAGGGTTAGCAAATTAAATCATCTATAAAATAACATTTAATAAAAAACTCATTCCTAAGCTATTTTAGAAAATAAAAGATGATGATTAATGAAAAAAATTCTAAAAGTAAAATGATGTCGTAACCTTTTTCTTTTAGTATATATTAAAGATTAAAGATTAAAGGTTAAAAATAGTTTTAGAAGTTTCTTTTCATCCAAATGGCAGAATACGCACAATCATATTTCTAAATCTACAACTTTTATTCACTGCGGGACTTGAACTCACAATTCGAAAACACCCAATACATATGATATTGTTTGATTGTAAGCCCTTTGGTAAAATGTCCAACTACTAGGATGGCTAATAGTTTACCCAAAAACAAAAAAACAAAAATATATTTAACTTATATACAAATTTTATTATCCGAATCATGACATAACAATTCAAATTTCAAAATAAGAGGGTTAAGAGCGGAACTTAATCTAACTTAAATATTCTCCCCTAAATTTGACTTTTTTTTTAACGGTTACTAATCTACCACAAATTTATTCAAAACGGGACTTAAACTCATGACCTTAAGCCATGAACAACATCAAATTTAAACTACTCTGATACCACTAGGCTAGAAGCCTTGGTAAATCTTTGACTAGACTAAACACAAATATTTTGTAATTGCTTAAGTATTTTACAAATAACAAAATGTAATAGTTAAGACATGATATTACTTTACCATTAATCTTTTCAATGTGAGCATAAAATATTTATTTCACTATGGTATCTTTTATTTCATACAATGTGATGTTATTGGGATGGGATTTTATTCTATTATCATGTTTACTATAAAAAATTAGAAAGAAATATAATTTTAAGGAACATAAATATTTCTTTAATTGATAGAACGTACATTATTTAGGTTGTACATATGGAATCTCACTCCATTCGAGTGTTACAAAAAGACAAATATACTCATGTTTTACCCCATAACATTATACATCGCAAACATTTCATCAATGTCACCACGACCACCATCAATACAACAATACTCTTTCCAACTCATGCCACCAACAACTATCGCCCATGGCAACAACCGCCACATTAACGTGAACCTTTAGTCCTTTACTATAAAAATTACTTCTTATACTAATTAAAATATGAAGATATATTTTATATCTTCGTAAAAAATTCTCCTACTTATACTTCTACTTACTATATCAATACAGTTGTCAAAATTAAAAGAGAAAATAAAAAAATTAGTAGATATAAGCAGGAACCAAAATTAGTAGATTCTAAGCAGGTAATATTAGTAAATTTGATTAATTTTCTACACAATAGAATTGCCACATGTACCACATATGAACTTGTAATGATTTTGAAGAAGAACATTGGACTTAAACATGAAGTTGAACATAAACAGGAACTAAAATTGCATTATTTGAAACAGAACCCTTCAACAAAAACAAGCTAAAACCCATAAATTGGAAAACAAACTAAAGCCTTCGATGAACAACAATCACCTATATGAAATAGATGATCAAACCAGACACTAAATCAAACACATGAAACCGTCGATCTAATAAACCAAGATCCTGATCACATATTAAATTGCAGATAACATGTGACTTTTAACAAGTGGGAAACTTATCTTACGAGCACAACATCATGCTATCGCATACGTGATAAACCAAAAGACGATGAAATCAAATTAGTTTGAAAGAACCAAAACCCTAACCTAAACCAAACAATATTAAAATCAATCCCCTTTGAACCTTCAAATATAACAATAATCGCAAATCAAACATAAATAAAACTCTAACCCAAATCACTAATTTGAAACTTTAAAACAATGATGAACAAACTGCAAACGAAGAAGAACAATAGAACCCTAAATGTCATAAAGAAACCCTAACAAAAGATCACATCTTTAAATAAGAAACATTGATGAAACTCTCCTGAAGTTGATGTCGATTATTGAACAACATTAGATCTAAACTCAAACAAACGAAACAAATCTAGTTGATTCCAAAACCAATCCCTAGGGATCTAAAGACTCAACTATCACAAATCGCCAATGATGAACCCTAAATCATTGTTTGAAAACCCTAAATTGCCGATTTGAACAACCGATGAAGTCATATGAAATTGATGAAGATACCCGGGTCTGGAACAAATGAAGAAGCTGATAAGTTGAAACCGAAATGGATGATTCAAAATCTTCTTTTGCAAATCGAGATCTTTGTAAGAATCGGAACCTTACAGGTTTGAATAACAAACGGAAGAACGAAAAAGCAATTTGATGAAGCTTACAAATAAGTCAAACCGGTGCCAGGTCAGCATGTAACTATAGCAATACGATACATAAAATGATAAAATTTAAAAGTTTAACATATTAAATTATAAGTTTAAAAATTAGATACATAATATTCGTAAAAGTTGAATATATATTTAATAAAATAAACCTTTTTACAAAATATTATATTATTTGAAGTAAAACAGGATTGTATTCCACTTGTACAAATATCAAAATTTGAAATTAAAATATTCTCGGAAAGTTGCAATTCCGAAGCTCCGACAGCGATTCTCTCTCAGCTTCCCTTCACATAGTATTACGCGTTCCATTCCCCCCACATTCTTCAGTTTCCACTTTCCACCTCCCTCTCTACTCTCTTTATCTACCATTGACCCATAGCCAGCCCTTCAAATTAATCATCAAATATCGTGCATATCGATCAAAATTTACTCCACAAAACCCCCTGCTACCAAAATCTACGCAAAAAACCCTACTGAAAATGGTGTTTTAAGTAATAAAGATCTTAACTTTGCCCAGATCTTGTAATTCAGTGTAGATTGAACTGAATCAATGGCGGGTGGTGAAGGGGAAGGTACGTCGTTAGAGTTCACACCCACATGGGTTGTCGCCGCCGTCTGTACCGTCATCGTCGGTATATCTCTCGCCGTCGAACGTTTACTCCATTACACCGGCAAGGTTTGTTTGCCTATTTCTTCCTGTTTAATTTTCTTATCTATGAAATGGGGTTTGATTAATTAACTATATTTTGATCGATTAATGGTTAATCGTCGGGCTTAAAGTAAAATTTTTTTGTTTAACCCTTTTTGTATAGAAATTGAAGAAAGCAGGTCAAAAGCCCCTCTTTGAAGCCCTTCAAAAGATCAAAGAAGGTATATTCATTTCTTCACTTTTCTATGTGCTGCTAAAAGTTACCCCATTTATGGGGTTTATATGCTCATTTAATTTGTTAGTTTTAATATTATTTGAGATCACCAAATCTTGGGTATAAGGGAGGTTATATTTCAAATTTTCAATCTATTTTCTAAATCATTCTGTTCATGGGGTTTATAGTTTATATGCTAATATATATGTTTTTTTTAATTTTAAAATTTTGTGAATTTATAAAAGAATTTTTACTAAATTTGGAGTATAAGTGATATTAGTACTTTTAAACTTCATTTGGCTATCTCTTCTTAAATAAGAACGGGCTTTGACTTTCAAGGTCAAATTTGCAAATATTGGACTTGGAACTTGTAATAATACGAACTGGATGCTTTTCAAGGAATGTTCTAAAACCGTCTCATATATAACAAGTCTTATAGGTGTTTTATGGTAAAAATCTGTATGAAGCTCAATATTTAAGAATTATTATGTTTGACCCAAAAGTTGATTGACTTTTCCAACTATCACACTTGGTTTTCTTCTGACGGTTAATATACGAAAATGTTTAAAGAATGATAGCGAACTTGGACATATTGTGGGAATTTAAATGCAAAAAAACTGCTGTATTTCACACTTTTTATACGAAGAAATTATCTTTGCAGTAGTTTACTTAATCATTGTTATTTTGTTTGCAGAGTTGATGCTTTTGGGATTTATTTCGCTTTTATTAACCGTTTTCCAATCAAGAATTGTCAAGATCTGTGTGAAGAAGAGTTTAATGGACCACCTCCTTCCATGCTCCTTGAGTGATAGAAAAGAGGCTTCCACTCCTAAAGCTGAGGGTACGTCTCATATTCTTCGTCATTTGCTTGCGGAAGAAGCAGCGGCGGTGGGTTATTGTGCTTCAAAGGTAACAAATTTGGATTATATACATAATGCCTGTTGAATCTTCAGCATTAGTATTCGATTTCTCTAGAAGTTCACCTGACTTCTTTTATAAATTATTCATTATTGCAAGCTTCATTTCCTTCCAAATTTCTGATGACGCATGAACATTTAATGAACTCTAAAATTCTATTTTTTTGCTTATTCTATTTTCTCTTTGTACAGAACAAAGCTCCGCTACTATCTCTTGAGGCGTTGCATCATCTACACATCTTTATTTTTGTTCTAGCCGTTGTGCATGTCACATTTTCTGTCCTCACGGTTGTTTTTGGCGGGGCAAAGGTTTGTAAAAGTTTCAATCATTTTGGTTTCTTTTTTTTATTTGTTCATGATTCTATATTTCTATTTTTTGTTTCATCACCAATATTACTGTCATGGTGTAGATACGGCAATGGAAGCACTGGGAAGAATCTATCACAAAAGACAATTTTGATGCCTCACAAGGTAAAGGGCTACCACACGTCCTTTATTGATGGCAAAAAACAGTCTGGCTTCCGATCATTTTTCTTGAAAGTAGACGTACATCGCTTGAAGTTACACTATTTTTGTTTCATTTATAATTTAATGATTTTACAATCTATTGCCGGTCCATCTTTCTAGTTTTCTATTCTAAATGAGAGTTTTTAAGGTAAAAGGATTTTATCTTCTTTAAGCTGAATTAGTACATTAATTATCTTATATAAATTGCAATGTTTGACTTGACTCGTGTTTTTTTGCAAACCGTTTGATTATTCTTTAAATATTAAAAAGATATCACTACGGACTACAAATTTGTATTGAGTATTGACGTCTTCTGTAAATTTCCAATATGAAACCTGTTATGTAACATGTACTTTATTGTTAAAAGTTTATGCCCGCCATAAGCTACTCTTGTTTAAACTTTTAACTACAATTGTTTACAGTTTTGAAGCCGAAAGTCACACATGTTAAAGATCACGATTTCATCAGGAACCGTTTTGTGGGTATTGGTAAAAGTTCAGCCATTAGAGGCTGGCTGGTAAGTTGTTACTTTTCACTGGATGTGCGTTAAAGGGGAACCGAAATCGAAATAATTAGTTTTTGAGTGTGTGGGAAATATTCGTTCAAATTCTAATTGTCTGATTACTTAGGGTGAAAATTATCAAATTTGGAAAAGCATGTAGGAGGCTGTAATAAAACTGATTACCAGGATAAACGCAAAATTACCTCACTTACACTTTGACCAATTGATTTCTGATCTTGATTCTGTTTCTTCTACTCGAAGTAATCACATCGAAAAATTGCATATAAATATTGTTTAAAAATAGCATCTCCTTGGAGACGGTAATTAAAAAGAAATATATTTGGAATGTGAATAAGAAAAGTAGTAAGAATAAATCTTTGAATTCGAAAACTGTCCATCTTTCTGTTCCATGACAATTGTTATACATGCTAATTCGTTCATCTTTTTTACAATTATGTTTCTATTACATAATGATAATTACTAGTTTTTTTTCTCTTTTTTTGGTTGATTTGTATTCTTTGATGAACATTACAGCGTTCTTTCGTCAAGCAATTCTATGGATCTGTCACCAAGTCAGATTATGTAGCACTGCGTTTGGGCTTTATTACAGTAAGAATCTGAGTAGATTTTTACATAGCTCTCTCAAACCCATGTGTCTTATTTTATGATCCTTCTTTGACTTTTTTTTTGTTTCTTTTGATCACAATCTTTCTTTTGTAGACCCATTGCAGGGCAAACCCAAAGTTTAATTTTCACAAGTACATGATACGGGCTCTGGAAGATGATTTTAGGAAAGTGGTCGGAATCAGGTAAGTGATATCTTTGCTTGCGAAGAATAATTTGCGTTTGATTTTAAATGTTCAAACTTAGTACTAAAATTCAACTTTCAAGTAGATTCTTTCACCTTTTATCTTCAGAGTTTTTATACTCTAATACAGTTCATACCTTTAAATATATCCATCAAAACTTTGTACCCCACACTATGATTCTTCTCAGTTTTGAAGGTACAAAGCTATCCCTTTGACACTCAAAAGTCAAAGGTTTTGAGAAAGATCATTTTATGGGTTCATCAGGACAGTTTTTAATTAGATTGTATTGTTTGCAGCTGGTATCTGTGGGTATTCGTGGTCATATTCTTGTTGCTGAACATTAATGGTATGTAACAGCATTTTCTAATACTATCCATTTCTTAAAGCTGTCAAAATCTTTCCATGTGCTCCAAAGGGAAGTGTATATATCTTTTATTTTACCTATTAGTTCAAAGATAGATCTTTCTGAAGATATCAATGGCCTCTTCTTGGAATGTTTACGGGTTTTGGGTCATGAGATTCAGACGCTTCTATTATCGTACATTTTATTTGCTCCATGTTTAAAGAATAACTTTATTGACACGAACTATCATACCGTCATGATTGTAAGATGGTTGATTAGATCGCAAGATCTATAATCCAGTCTTCTATTTAAGTGGAATAACGATTGATTTTCTTTTTCTTGCGTTTTTTCTTCAGGTTGGCATACATATTTTTGGATAGCTTTCATCCCTTTCATTGTAAGAAAGTTTATCAGTGGTCAGATAATAGCAATGATCATTTTATGATGTATGGATAAACGTATTCTGTTTTTGATCAACTTATCATCTGATGGTCAGTTTCATACGATCCGGGAATAAAACTGATTCTTAAAAGGTTAAAAAGAATTACCTAAGTACTTTTCAACCTAGTTTGAGAGAGTTTCATCCCATTTTACATGATGATCTCTAATGTCCATATAAAATTCCCTCTTGTTCATTGTATGTATAAATTCTTACAACTGTCAAAAGCACATGTAAACTATCAACTGTCAACATCAGTTTAAGTATTTTAAATACACACATCTAAACATCCTCTAAGGTTATAGCTAGGAATAGTTAAGTAATTATAATTTTATTTGGAATAATATTGTTCGTACATTTTGCCAGCTACTACTTGCCGTGGGAACAAAGCTGGAGCACATAATCATTCAGTTAGCACACGAGGTTGCTGAAAAACATGAAGCCATAGAAGGTGACTTAGTTGTACAACCTTCAGATGATCACTTTTGGTTTCACCGTCCCAGAATCGTTCTTTTCCTCATACATTTCATTCTCTTTCAAAATGCATTTGAGATTGCATTCTTCTTCTGGATTTGGGTACGTTCTGTTTTATCATATGGCATGAAACACACATACACATAATACACACACACATGAAGGTATGCAAAAATAGATGTTGAGTTATTGACATCATACCCTTTTCATTTCTAATATTAGGTTCAATATGGCTTTGACTCCTGCATTATGGGGCAAGTACGATACATTATCCCTCGGTTGATAATCGGGTAAACTCTCTGTTACGTGAACAGTTTTTAGTATAGAGATGCACAGACGGTCCTGAGTCTGGGCCTGGCCCAAATATCCTGGTCTCTTTAGACCTTGTTTAGCTGAAAGTTGTATACAGGTCCTGAATCCTGAAATTTAATATTTGATCAAAATGCCAGGGTCACCCAGTACTTAAAAAAGTTATTTTACTGTATAGTTCAGATGTAATTATCGTATATTGTAAGTCTTGTTCTTGACGTAAATTATTTTCCATTTAAATGTAAATTTATCTAGTTCTATGCTTTAAAAAAATAATTTGAGATTTTATATAAAATTATATTTTTTGTTTTTCATAAAATTAAATTATAAAAAGTTATATCCTTAATATATAGATATCTTTGTTTTCATCTAAAACCTTTTTGTAGTTACGGTGTACAAATGTAAGATTTTATAATTACTTGAAGAAAAATTGAAAAATTAATAAAGAACAGGACTGGTTAGGACCTGTTTGGACCAGCGAGCCTGTATCAGGCCTGTTGTCAAAGGACTCAAAGCGAGTGACTAACCCTAATGTAGGATTGGGCTTTCTGCACTGAACTTGAACCACACTAAAGTTGGCTAATCTGATGGTTTCATTTCAGGGTGTTCATTCAGATTATGTGCAGTTACAGCACTCTACCACTATACGCTCTTGTGACACAGGTATTTCATTTCAAGATCCAACCCTTTCCATTTCACTTTCTTTTTTCATATAACCCAACAACTCTAAATTGTGTTCATGGCCACATTATAGATGGGAACACATTTCAAAAAGTCGATATTTGACGAGCATATACAAGCAAAAGTTGTTGGTTGGGCTCAACATGCCAAGAAAAAAATGGCCCATAACGGTGGAGCAAATCCCTCGAGTCATGATGGCTCTGCGCCTGCTGCTGCAGCTAGTTCTGCTTTTAAGGGTATTCAGCTTGCAAAAATGAATCAAAACCAGCAGTCATAAAATGAATCACCCTCGTGCTTTCTGGAGAAGCATATGTTAATATAATATGATAGATTTGAAAAAAAAAGGTATAATCTTGAACTTGGTTGTGATATGGTAACGAGTGACGACAGTAATCATGTTCTAGCAAAATTTTGTTTTTGGATTGGCAAATTGGTGAAAAGATCTGATCTTGCCACCTTGGAGGTATTATTGGTAAATGCTTGATAAATAGTAAATCATATTTAAATATGGATGGTGTTTTGCATGGGTAGTGTGGGTGTATTTTCCTTTTTCTTCCTAAGTTGACTGGGTTGGGTAACAAACCCTAGCCCCAGTTTCTTGTTCTTAGGCTTCTTGCTTTCTCGGGCAGGCAATTTCGTCTATCAGTAGATAATTTCATTATTGCCTCTCGTTTATGCGCCTCGACCATAAGCAGACAACAAGATCTAGAAAGGAGCAAACTTTGTTATTCTGATAACTGAATTTCGAGATAGTGAAGATAATTTTCAGGTTCTATAAAAAGATCTCTTATTAAGGGACTCCATACTGATTGATGAGCTTCCAAATCAATTTTCAAGGAGACAGGGCAAACTGGCAAAGTGAGAAACACCATTGACCAAATTCAACCCAATTTTGGAAATACTGATATTTCCCTTGGTTTTTTATTTTTTCCAAAAAAAAGAAGAGTTTCAAACAGTCAAACATCGGCCTTTATAAAATTGATGTGAGCAAAAAAAAAAAAAATTATTTGCGATATAGTATATACATACACACATATGTATGTATGGGTCCAAAATATAATGTTGCTAAGATCATGATCGTGAGTAGGATCGTACAATCTTAAGATCTTGCAAATCAAAACCTTGCCGACTTGACAGGATTGCTCCTAGGATTATAGGATCGCTTGTCGATCCGATCTTGTAAATGAAGTTAAAGTTTCTAGTTTTGGCTCCTCAAATAGGGTAGGATCGTAAGATCGTTTGATGACTCTTAAAAACAAGCTTAAACTTTATAATTTTGGCTCGTTAAATGTTTGTTTAGATCTATGAATAGTATTGCGTTATTGGTAGGATTTTACAATATTTGTGAATAAGTTAGAACATATTAGTAGGATTTTACAATTTTGATTCAATCTTACGATAACAACCTTCATTAATATATTATAAAGATTTGATTTGATTTGATATTTGATTTCTTTCCATTCTCCCTCCTACCATTTTAAATTGCAATGTAATTTCTTTTACAAATAAATGGTATTTAGATAATTTTTCACTCAAAATATGTAAATAAAGTCAAATGTGTTTATACAAATTGTTCTCATTAAGCTCTTGATTTTGATTTTTTTTATTTTTCGTATTTGTGAATGTGTTTTAATTGCTTCTATTTTTGAATTACAAATCCTTATTTTGTGTTTTTTTATAGTTCTTGTGTTAATATCAGAGTTTTTGTGTTCTTGAATTTGATAGTTTTTATTTTGAAATATTAGTTAGTCATTCGACTATTTGAGATTTGTTAGGATGTTGTGTCTTGATTGCAATCCATTTAATTTTATTTGTGTATAGATTGAATTCTAAGTTTATATATTACATTTACATCTCGATTAATCGATTATTAAATTTACTAGACTAAATGCCCGTGTGATACAAGGGTTTTTTTAAACGATAATAAATATTAAAAATTAATAAAAACGTATTAAATAATAATAAAACGTGAATTAAATGAGCATTTAAAAACTGACGACATACGACATCAACACTCTAACTAGCAGTGGAAACATCGACTCGAGCGGGAGGGCAGACTTGATGGCAGAAACGTGGTATCATGATATGAAGAGACATGATTGTATTTTTTATATATGTCATCAATCATTATTGTTACAAGTAACGGTAATAACGTTAAACATTATTGCTTATAATTAAAAAGGATTTTTTAAATGATTATAAAATATTTTAGAATGATAAAACTAAGAATTTGGTTAATTATGATATTTTGAAATATTATAAAGGGTAAATATGATATTTGTAAATTAAAGTGGACAAATACGATTTTATATGATTTAATAAGGGCATATATAAAATTATCTCTAATAATTGATTTTTTGATTTTAAATGAATGAATAGTCAAGATTAACATTTTTTTAAATGAATGGTTCAGATCATTTAATAAATTTTATCAAATTAGTCTTTTATTTATATTAGAAGATGTTTTGTTTCCTATCTTTTTGGGAAGAAAATATGTATTTATAGCAACAAAGTTCATTAATTATATATGAAACTATTGTATTTTCTATGGGAAAAAGTTCTTTCAACATCCGGTGGATATTCATTTACTTGTTTTAGTCCGATGGATATGGATACTGACGAATGAAATTATTTTAAATGGATATGGATATAGATGATGAAGAATTAAATGAATATGAATATGACATCAACCGGTCCGGTTATCATTTCTACTCGTACCTAGTTTTTTATTATTCCCCAACGACCTTGAAGGACGCCGAATATTCACTTGATATCCGTTCTTACACTTTCTTGAACATCCTACTTTTGTTGTCCTGTAGAAACGAAAACTTCTTTAACATAACACATTCGAGATGTAACACCCCGAACTTTCGAAAATCATCACCTTAATTAATAACGGTAAAAGCTAAAACTTTGTCATAAAATTGTTTAAAATATGTTCTTACAAAAATTTTGTCTAAATTAGTTTTAGCCACAAGACAACAAATAGATTTTAAAAAAATATATATTATTGACTAATAAAACTGGGTGTTACTACTTACTAGTACAATCAACCATCATTAGAGACCATGGTTTTTGTGAATCCGTGCCTCCGACCGTGGATCAACCGTGATCCGGTTGTCAACTACTATAGTATGTTTTGTAAAAATCATAGAAAATTAACTGTAACTTGGATTTGGACGTTTTATGATGCGATTCATGAGAAATTCATTTTACTACTATTTGGGTTAAATGAAAGCTTTTGTTACTATCGTTTGGAGTGATTTTTTTTATATAATATGAATAGTTGTGTTTTTTTTAGTCTCAAAAGGAGTAACTATTTTGTACAAGTGCTTTGGTGATAGAGATGGGAATAGGTTGGTATCGCACTTCTTATCCCAATTTTCAATCCCCGTCCCTCCCCATGTCTGACAAGAAGTAGGAATGTTGAAAATAGAAGATTTGAATGAGATTTGGGGGATCAGCATTTACATCATTTCCCTTTACTCAGGAGAGCAAATATATAGTTTCCAAAGGTTCAAATTGACAGCCAGTAATTGTGGTTCTTTCCTTATTTCAAAGTCCCTGTAAACTTGTATAGATAGGGTGTTTCTCTTTCTTGTAAAATCATCAGAAATAGAATACGAAAACATAATTTGTTCTTGATAACAGTTGTTCTTCACAACATGGTATCAGAGCAGGTTTGCTCATCATATACCTCTTAATTCTTTTTTCTTCAAGCTACCATGCCCGAAGACAGCAACTTGAATTCTGAGCTATCTCTACAGATTGCCAATATGTTAAAGAATGGCTTGAATTCCCAGCCTCATAACCCCAAGTTATCCGACAACCTACAAATCAACCTCAAGCTTAATAGCCAAAATTACGCTCTAGGGACCCGAATGATTCGAGTCGCCATAGGCGGAAAATCCAAAGCCTTGTTATTACATCTTACCTCAACACCACCAGATCAAAACAGTGAAGAATATGAGCAATGGGAACAAGAAGATCTAATTGTCTTCTCATGGCTCATCCAGAATATAGAACCAGTTCTCGCAGGCAACCTAACCGAGTATCCCACGGCAAAAACGTTGTGGGATGCCTTGGTGGTTACCTACAGCAGTGGAAGAGACAAGCTACAGACTTTTAATCTTCATGTCAAAGCCAATGATATCAAACAAAATGAGAGTTCTCTTGAAGAATTGTGGATTACATTACAGGGGGTATGGGGAGAGATTGATAGAATCGGTCCCAACCCCATGAAATGTTCAGAAGACATCAAAACCTACTCAAAAATCAGGTCAGAACAGAAACTTTTTCAGTTCCTAAATGCCCTTGACAGGAAGTACAAATCGATCAAAAGAGAGATTCTCATATTAGAACCTCTTCCCTCGGCGGAGGTAGCATATGCCACCGTGCGAAAAAAGGCCGCTCACCAGAATATACTGGGAGCAACCAACACACAGGGCATAGCAACAGGGTTAGTCATTACTGAAACAGAAGGCATCGGTTTTGTTTCAAAGGGCTACCGCCGATCGGATGGGAAGAAGAACGGACCAGTTGGCAAAGAAGATAAAACTCACCTGAAGTGTGAGCATTTTGGAAGAAGAAATGAAAGCACTTACGAAGAACAACACTTGGGAAAAATGTGTCTTGCCAGCAGGGAAGAAAGTTTTCGGGTGTCGGTGGGTGTTTACTATCAAATACAAACCGGATGGAAGAGTTGAAAGGTACAAAGCTAGATTAGTAGCTAAAGGCTACACCCAAACTTACGGGATTGACTACTCTGAAACTTTTTCTCCGGTTGCAAAAATCAACACCATCAGAGTTCTTTGTTCCGTAGCTGCAAATAAGGGATGGCCCTTACATCAGTTTGATGTAAAGAATGCCTTCCTTCATGGAGAACTAAAAGAGGAAGTCTACATGGAAGCACCACAGGGGTTCACAGACAGGTTTGAAGAGAAAGAAGTGTCTTCTTAAAAAATCCCTCTATGGACTAAAACAGTCACCTAGAGCCTGGTTTGGAAGATTCACCCTAGCCATGAGAAATTATGGGTTCAAACAAAGTAATTCAGATCACACGTTGTTCATCAAAAGGAGAGGAAGTTTTATAACCTGTCTAATAATATATGTCGATGATATGATTATTACAGGAGATGACAAAGAGGAGATAATCAAACTAAGGAAGAACTTGTTCACAGAGTTCGAAATGAAAGACCTGGGAAATCTCAAATATTTTCTTGGGATTGAAGTCCTAAGATCAAAACAGGGGATCTTCATGAATCAAAAGAAATATATTCTCGATCTCCTAGCTGAAACGGGTATGGTCGATTGCAAGCCAGCAGAGACCCCGATGATGGTTAATCAGAAGTTCTCTAACGAAGAAACAACGGACCTAGCTGATAAAGGGAGATATCAACGAATGGTAGGGAAGCTGATATACCTCTCACACACCCGACCTGATATAGCATATGCTGTGGGAGTAGTGAGTCAGTATATGCATCAACCCCAAGAGGTCCACATGGAAGCAGTCTTAAGAATCATAAGGTACCTCAAGGGTACATCAGGACATGGAATCTTGTTTAAACCAAATGGGCATCTAGAAACTTGGTTGTATACTGATGCGGATTGGGCAGGAGATAAAAGTGATCGGAGGTCCACCTCAAGGTACTTTACCTTAGTTGGTGAGAATCTTGTTACATGGAGAAGTAAGAAACAAAAGGTAGTAGCCCTTTCAAGTGCAGAAGCAGAGTTCAGAGGTGTTGCACGTGGAATAACTGAAGTTCTGTGGATACAAAAGCTCCTAACAGAGATGGGGTATTCTCCACAAGAACCTAGCAGGGTTATGAGTGACAATAAAGCAGCCATTCAAATTTCAGAGAATCCAGTACAACACGATCGAACCAAGCACATAGAGGTCGATCGTCACTTTATCAAAGAGAAGTTGGAAGCTAAAATTATCACTCTTCCATTCGTTCGCTCGGAAGAACAACTTGCTGACATCCTAACAAAAGCGGTCAGCGAGAAATCTTTATACGAATGCCTAGGCAAGTTGAATTTTGGAAATCCCACCATTCAACTTGAGGGGGAGTGTTGAAAATAGAAGATTTGAAGAGATTTGGGGGATCAACATTTACATCATTTCCCTTTATTCAGGAGAGTAGATATATAGTTTCCAAAAGTTAGTAATTGTGTTTCTTTCCTTATTTCAGATTCCCTATAAACTTGTATAAATAGGGTGTTTCTCTTCCTTGTAAAATTATCAGAGATAGAATACGAAAAACATAATTTGTTCTTGATAACAGTTGTTCTTCACAACAGATGAGTGTTTTTTTCTCATTCCATTCATATATCTATTTCTCTCTATCAAACATCATATAGTAATGATTCAATTCATTCCGACAAAGCAACCAAACATATCGAAAAATGGTAATGACTCATTCCATTACCTCCTCCGTTCTATTCTTTTATCCATTCCATTCCTTTATCATTCTTTTCTATCTAACCAAACAGACCCTAAGATTCTTTACATTGATGTTATTAAATAACAATCTTTTATATAAATTTGCAGATTAAGACAAGTTCAAAATAATATATTTTGTATTAATTTCTATATATTTAAAAGAACTAAAACAGTGCTATAAATTTATATGGTTTATGATTTAATAAAGTAAAATATCACCACATCGGTTGGTTCATAAGATTACGTACTATACAAATAAGCAAAGTCGTAAATTCATACTATATTAAATCTTATAACTTAATGTGGTAACTAATTTATACTTTAGTTTTGAATATTTACGCAAATCCCGTATCCAAAAATCGTTTTAATTGTTTTGAAGCAAGAAACATATAAAAACGCTGAAAATATTAAAATATACAAAAACAAACTAAATATATAAAAACGCTGAAAAATAAACTTACAATTATTTAGGTTTTCAATTTTTTATATATTTATCCATTGACCCTCTTTGAGATCGTTTTAGTTAGGGTTGTAGATGAACTGAATGAACACGAACGGAGCTTGTTCGTGTTTATTTGTTTAACTTTAGCCGAACAAATAAACGGACTCGAATCGATAAATGAACGGAAATATGTGTTTATGTTTGTTCGGTTAACTTTAACCGAACAAAGAAACAAACATGAACGATAAATGAACGAGCTTTTGTGTTCAACTTTTTAAAAGGTTGGTTAGTTCGTGAACATTTTTGTTCGTTCATTTAATTGATAAACAAACGTAAACGAAAAAAACACTACAACGCAAATCCAATATTACTAAACACAAATAAACACTACTATATATAAACACACAAACATATTATATTCACACACACACACACATATATAAAGAACAAATAACCGAACGTTCATGAACATAAGCAAACGAATGAGAACTCTGTTCGTTTAAACAAACGGAAAGTCTTTTTCATGTTCATTCATTTTAAACAAACAAACATAAACGAATTTCCCGTCGAATCATTTCACGCACGGTTTATGAACGTTTAGTTCGTTTAAAGCCCTAGTTTTAGATTTTCAAATTCTTCTCTTTTCTTTCATTTTGACAATAGGATAAATGCATTTTGGAAAACATGATTTATTAATTAACTATAAAATGATTCAAGTATTCAAGTAAACAACCGATTAACTTGATATTAAATGATTCAACTATTTTAGTAAATATATCAATTAACTTGGTATCAAATGATTCAAGTAACCTGTTTAATTAATAAACTAAATAACTACTAAACTAATTAACTAAAAGACTATTTAGTTAATTTTTAAATGTTTCAATATTTCAAAAAAGTGACGCCAACAAATTTGATAGTTGATAAAGTGACTAAATTTCAAGTTATTTAAAGTTATCAATTAACAAAGGACTCAAGTAAGTAAGTGATTTCAATTTCCTAAAACAAATTAATTAACTAATAATCAATAAAGACAAAAGGAGAACCAATCACAAATGATGAGATCAATCGTCTCACAAACTCCCCACCCCTCGACTTCTGATTCATAGCCATATAGTTTACGCCGACATTGATTTCGCTTTTCTTTTTCCCCATATGCAGTTGCTATGGGTCTAAGATTCTAAACCAATTGCTATTTTAATTTCTAAGTTTGTTTTTTAGATTTTAGGCATAAGAAATTGAGCCCTTTTCCCTATCTCTATTTACATTTGAGTTTAATAAACTTGGTTGCATATACATATATATAAGACACTATATTAACCATGAGCCCCAACTAGCTATGATAAAGAAATCGCATTATCTAGGAGGAATGAACTTGTCGAACGTGAGTAATGAACGAAAGCCGAAGGTAGGAGTATTCTCTGAATCGACTCTTCTTCTCTATTTACGACGTTGACGTCTCTCTTCATTCTAGAACAGAACATATTCGTGCTGATAACGTGTTGTAAATATAGAGAGAACAAGAGAAAAAATAATTAGAAAGAAGATCATCTTATTCATTAGGTAATCATCTATTTATAAGGTGATCAATGGATAAGTGTTAAGAAAACATATCTTTAATATATGGTAAATTATTGGTAACACATATCTCTAATAATCTTTATGATTATCTAATCATAATTTGGGGATATGAACAATCTATCCATATTTATTTGTAACAATATATTAATTATTTTATAATCAAATTTAGAACTTGTATTTAAAGTCAAGAAAGGGAATTTGGAGGGATGAACGTCTCCAAGACTCCAAAAAACCGAAATAATACACATACACCCAAAAGAAGGGGGTCAACGAAAACAAAGTGAAGAATACGACTTGGATTGGAATTGTCTCCCGTCAACGCCGTCGCTGTCGATCCCTGTTTTCATCTTCTTACTTAAATCCTTCTTTTTCCCCCTAATCTTGACGTCAATATTCCTCCTCTTGATTCCAGATTTCGACTTTCTAATCACAAATCCACCTAATAAAACATGGGTAGCAACAATTTCGACGATTCAGGTGTGAAGGAATTAACCCGAAACATCATGATAATGTCGATTGTAGCTTTATTCATCATCATCATATTCCTCGTCTTCGTCTGCGTCTTTTCTAAACAACGTCGACAAGCAATTGAGGCCACAAACAACCAAGTACACGAGCAAAGGGGCTTGGATGATTCCATGCTGAAAACCATCCGGGTCGTACAATTCGACCCGAAAAGCTTCGAAGAAGGATTAGAATGCGCAGTTTGTTTATCGGAGATGAAAGAAGG
>JAUEJL010054139.1:0-20117 GCA_032274825.1 Drosophyllum lusitanicum
ACATCTAGAAACACATTAACATGCAAAGATCAATGATTTCACCTTGAAATCACTTTCTTGACTCAAATCATACAAAACTCAATCAAGAACACATACCTTGCTACTAAGGATTGCTTGGCTAATGCTAAAAATACTCTAATCTTACTGATTCAGATCCAGAATGTGTAAGAAAGTGTCTGCTTGGTGTGTGGCTGGACAAAAATGACTAGGTTGACTAACTCAAGTCAACTTACTAACATATATATATATATATATATATATATACTTTCTAAGAATTACAAAACAGCCCCTGGACTTATCATCTTTCAAACTGACAACTTTAGCCCCTCTAGTTTTATAAACACCTCAAATCTTTAATAACACTTAATCATAGCAACTTTTGAACTTTGGGGCATTACAAATGTCACATTCATCGGAAATGTAAAAAAATAATTAAAAATTGTGTATGTAGAAGATGTGTACTTTGGTAATGAGAATAAAATAGCAAATAAAAAATAAAAAACTCACATTCATCGAAGAGAGTAAAAGTAAATTTAAAATATTTACAAGAAACTTTATATGCCGGAAGTATTACAGTTGTTTGATACTTGATTCGTACGTATGTTCGATATCGAAAGGTTAAGGGTATTCAAGTAAAACACATATGAATTCTCTGAACGTAATCACATACTTCTCTCTAAATTCACCCAAGTTCGGAGAGAAAGTTAGAAAAGAAGATTTAGATGAATGTTCTAAACTCTTTTTTTCTTTCTTTCCAATAATTTTTTCAGACGTGATCATTTTTTAAGTTCTTTTCAAATCAGTTTCTTTTTCTCCTTGAAAACCATAAAAAAAACACAGTGCAAACACCCATTTTAAAACGAGTGTGTTTAGCAAAAATAGTAGCCGGAAGTTGATAGCTATAGTTAGAAACTATGTTATATATATATATATGTGTGTGTGTGTGTGTGTGTGTGTGTGTTTGGTAAATTAGCAGTTAGCCGAAGCTAAAGAAGATAAATAACAAAAAAAGACGAATAATAAAAATAAAAGAAATTATAAAACATTAAAAACAAATATTTATATAATTTGATATATAAAAAGCTACCCGTAAATTTTAAAAGCTATTTAAAAAAGTTTTTTTATAAAAAGAAAGCTTAGGCTGCGTTTAGCAGGAGAAAAAATTTCTGTTTTTTGTTTTTCTGTGAAAAATGGAGTTTTCATTTTCTGAAAAAAAAATAGAAAATGTGTTTAGATGAAAGGGTGACGTTTTTCTTTTTCAGAAAAAAAATGGAAAACATGTTTGGTTTAAGTGTTTTCTTGAAAAGGCTATTTAAAAAAATATAAGAGTGAAAAAATTGAGGAGTTTAAAAAAATATAAAAAAGTTAACGAATATTTTATTTTATTGAAAAAATATATAAATAAACATATTTTCTAATTTTCAGTTTTTTTACAAATTTTTTTAAAAAAATAAAAGTTTTTTCTTGGGAGCGAACTCACAATACAATATTCTATCGGAATACATTTTAGATTTTTGAGGTTTTTCCGGGTAATAGATTTCATTTTGCTGCAAATTTCACCTTTAATGGCAGTGTTTCAGGAAGAGGGACGGTGACAGTGAAAATGGGACTGCGATTACTAGCATCCAGAGCTCTTCGATCATCATCATCATCATCATCATCATCATCTAGGGTTTTATCAACGAACACCAGATACACTCTCATTAAATCCATCTTCTCTACACCTTATCTCTGCAAACCAGTAGCTCTTAATGGTGACGTTGCCAAGTTAACAGGAACTAGTGTTCATATTGCACGATTTGGTTACCCTGATCGTCTATTCATCAAAACCATCTTCTCTATACAGAATCCCGTTTCTTCTAGCCTACTGGCATTACTTCCAGGTTAGTATTCCAACATATTCCTTTTCGTATTTGGTAACCTTGTATTTGGAATCCGCGGATTTGAAAATCATCCAGTTTGAAGTTTTACAGCATACATATGATTTAGCATGATTTTATTTGGTTAATATATGTCATTGGTACTACTTTCTAGACTTAATTACTCACGACTACATTTTGGATTTCCTAAAACCATAGTATGTCCATAGTGGATAAGGCTCGGAATGATCAGTTTTCTTATTTTCGTGAACTTAGTGCTAGGATTCAGGATTCTTCTAAACATTTGCCTTTGAAGCATTTACATGTACCTCTGTTGCATTGTTGTGGGATGAAGTATGTGCTATTGACCCTTGTTTTGTAACTACTATATACCATAGATTTTCAAACGATATGCTTATATCTAGAGTTTAATTTACATTCTTAATGTTTACTCGATGGCCAAAGGTGGAGGCCAAATGAGGAGTTTGTTGGGCTAATATGGCTTTTGGTGAGTTCTAAACTTCTAATGTTTTTGTGGTTCATTATGCATAACTTTCTAACCAAATGCTCACAAGCGTATGCTTTTAAGTTAATTACGAATTTTATGTGTCATTTGAACATCTACGCTAATTCAAATCCATGCTTGAAATATTGTCTAGTGACTTATTATGTATCATATAATTAAATATTTAAATGAACCTTCAACAATGAATGTTATATACACATACTTATTGCTTGTTTTTATGATTGGAATGGGAGTCTATGCAAGATCATTACATAATCGTGTGATTGAAATAGAAAATCAACAATGCACATCTAATCCCAATCTAGTTAGCATAGTGTCACAATGTTTTTATTATTTCTTGGCTTAATTGTTTTTAAACAAATAGACTGTTTAAGTATATGTAGAAACTAGAGACTTGTGATAAAAATTCATGGAATTGTGAGGCGAGTCCTCATAGAAATCATGAAAGTGTGAACCTTTTAGTGTTTCAAGATATGGATGACATTTTCCCAGTCACTCTTAAGTCTTACCTTACTGCACACATTGGATAGGAAAGGAGAAACATTTTTTTTCTCAATAAACAATATTTGTTTACCACAGCAATGGAAATTACTGTATCAAAATGAGTAGTGCCACAATTGAATCCCGACACTTTGCGAGTCTTATAAGTAACTTGTTTTGTGTAGCACTGTTTCTTGGATTGAGTTTGACCCCTGTATTGGCCGAAGATGCATCTACTGAACTAACTGAAACTGATTCGGTTGGTTTTCGTAAAATTGATGATGGGTCTATAATATCAAACTTACATACATCTAAGTGGAGGGTGTTCACGGACAACGGAAGGGATCTGTTTTTGCAGGCAAGATTATATTTTAATTTAAAAATATTTAGGTCATTTTTTTCTATCCTGTTATATTCTTTACATGCTTCCTTTTACTTATCTTTTAAGGGAAAATTAGAGGATGCCGAGCGGTTGTTTGTTGGTGCACTTCAAGAAGCTAAAGAAGGTTTTGGGGAAAGGGATCCACATGTTGCCTCTGCATGCAACAACCTGGTGGGTCTCCTTATTCGTTTGTTTTTGTTTGAGAAGCTAATATGAATCTTTATTATATTCTTGTTATTGTAAGAAGTTCAATGCCTTCAAATAATCTCTGTCACTATTATGCATTGCAATTCATTTGGCTTGATGAAATGAAGGTTAACATACCAATGGATCTTAGTATGTTGTTGATGATGGTTGTAGGCTGAGTTGTATAGAGTTAAGAAGGCATTTGATAAAGCAGAACCATTATACTTGGAGGCAATTAATATTCTCGAGGAATCATATGGACATGAAGACATAAGGTACATCCATTATGCATTTCACTCACCATCATGAAAATGACACATTTTCTTACCTATCTATGTGAATAAAGCAGTGGCAATATCATGGAATTGTTTCTTTAGTAAACATTATTTGGCTACTTTTTATGAGGAGATTTCCACATTGCTTCTAAACTTAGGGGACCAATCTATGTGTAAGTTTGCTTATCTCTTGATTCTCTCATAAGGACATAACCATGAAGATATAAAGAGCAAATGAAATTGAAAGAGAAATATGCATATTATTCCCAGTTTGTTAATCTTTGTCCTCTGCATAGCGTTGTTAGTAGAAATGTGATTTTGTATGAAGTGAATCATCTTTTGTTTTTTCTTATGAAAAACTTGATATATTGGCTACATGATAAATTTGGTTCAAGTCATTCAGGATGCAAGATCTTATTCCATTGTAGAAAGTAGCTAGTAGTAGTTTTCTATACGATTGCAAACTGTCGTTGGTCAGACTATTTTTAGTGAATGTTTCCACTTTTAATGGCCTTGTTCTTCTAGAGCCCCATCAGAGATATCTGAAATATTAATGGAACTAGATGGTAACCATTTGCTTATCAGACAACAACAATTGTATTAGGGTTTATCGACCTTATTTGATACTGTAATTAGGAATTTAGGACGATTTCATACCCTAGTTTAGGTTTATCTAGTTTTGTTATTTAGTTATGCATTTGTTTATAAATTGAGGTGCAAAGTGTTAACCTCATGATGAAATATAAGAATGAAAACCTCTTATTTGGTCTATTATGATATGAGAGTCAATGCTCTAGGTACAAGTCTGATAAGCCCACAGTAACCAGAGTCACAAGAACCCAATTCGTCCTTCTGTTGTTGGCTTATTGCTGGTGGTCCAAAGGGATCCTGTGTGTTTGTCCTTTTATATTGTTTCTTGTTAATTGTTTTATGTCAAAACCATAAACTCTGAATACGAAACCCTAGTCGGTGCTTAATCCTAAAGGGTGAAAGCATACCTCCAGCGTTATTCGCCACCACCCTAATCCCTATAACCGTAGTTTCTTGCTACTGCCATTCAGTATTTCGCTGTGCCACCAATTAACATGGAATACCTCTGCTATCTGCCCGAAAGCTTAAACCTTGTCACTGTTGCTAGATCACCAAAGACTGCCGCCACTAATCTGCCAGTGAGCTTAATGCCCTTGCAGATTGCCACAATGGTTGCTGCTAGCGAGCTTAACCGCAACCGCAGATTGCTACAACTGTCACAAAGTATCCCCGGCCTGCTTTTGCGACTGGGAAATAGCTTAAAACGCAAAGTAGGAGGTGTATGTGGGATATTTAGTCAAATCTCATATGCTTGAGTATGGCGTGTGGGTTGTTTTAAAAAGCACGCTTAAGGCGCTTTGATGCGTGATGTGCTTGTGGAAACGAATCTAGGGGTCTACAGGATGCAGCCCTATGTGTTGTGATGCAATATGAGCCTTGCATCACTGCATTTTACCACATAGGTAGGTTCTCAATATGAATTGTTTCTTTTGTTTTTTAAGAGCTTAGGGACTTTTTAAATGGGCTTTTTTAGGAACAGTAGAGGGCTACTTTTGATCTAAAGTAGGCTCTATACATGAATTACACATCTTAACGGTCAAAAGTCTTGACCTAAATCGTAGACGAATTTGAAAGCATATATCAGAATCGAACAAAGATATATATAAAAAGCATAAACCAAAAGTTGAAATTCAAGTCGTTTAGTTGTAGTGGTCTTCCTATTTTCCTAATATATTTATTTGTTCTGATCTTCAAGATTGACGAACTATGTTATTATACTAATGTTAGTTTTGGAGCTACTTTTGGTATGTAAGTAAGGTATTTTCATTTTCAAGGTGAAATATGTTTTGTAGAACTGATTTACAAGTATTTTGTGAATACCAGGCGCCTAGTGTGCGTGATGCAAGGGCATTCGCATCATGCATTATGACTAGGCTTCCATGACCCTTTACGCCTTGGAGTGCCTCACACTTTTTAAATCCAAGGCATGTCGATATTGGTGTGATGTTATGCCTATATCCAACCTATATCCAAGAGCAACACTATTTATGCATTACTAGCCGGCCGACATTTGCTGCAATGCTGTTCCGCATATGGAAGGAGAGGAATTCTAGAATTCATAACAAGGGATCACATTAAAAAAAACCACCATTCAAGGTTATTATATCATCGCAGCAGATCTAAGCTTCAATGGTTCCATCAAATGTTCACAGAACGCTAGCCTCAATTCCCACTCTGCAGCATGCTTTCTTCTATTTCATTGTGGTTAACACCTCATTTTATATTCAAGACAAGCTAAATAGGAAACTAAATAAAGTACCCTAATATCTAATACCTGAAGATACCCTAAGTTATAAATGCATCTCTCTATCAAACCTTTTGTACTCTACCCCTTTTAAATTCTGGAAAAGTCCTAATCAGCTTCAGAACTTCTTCAAAACATTCAAAGAGCAAGTCAAAACATTTGGAAGTCTCAAAATAGGCAACCACACAATTGGGGTTAAAGATGACCTCGACGTGATCGTGGAAAGGATTTATAAGGGGTATAGGTGCTTTAGCCAGGTATAACCATGTCCTGTTGTTAAGATTGGATTCAGAGGCAAACAACGAGCCTTGAAGTTGAAACAATGTTTTCAAACAGTTCCCAACATGCTTTTTCTAAAACTAAGTTTTCTCTCTGGGAAAATGTAAATAATCACTTTTATCATAATATTAGTCAAGCACAGTTTTAAGATTTTTGTTTTTCTTTGCAAACACAATAATCAGATAATCTGCTCGATACGTAATCTCAAACACCCTCTAAATATATGCACCCAGTTGGCTCAATTATAGCTTTCATGTGGTTTTATCAAGCTATAACATAAAGACTAAGTTCATGCAAATATTGTGTTAATTCTATCTGTCCATCAACAAGATGGGTTATTTGCATGAATAACACATAAATCCTTGCCATATGTAACATATTAGTGTGTGTTAAGGGAATATAAATTTTGATTTTTATGCAGATTACCTTATTACAAGGGATCAAGAAAGCGGAAAAAGTCGTTACTGTGAATCCACAATATTACTAGGAATATGTGACAAATATTACTATCTGCTCATAAAAAACAAGTTATGTACTTGATGGTGTTGTTGGAATACGATACCAATCTGATTCGTGCAGATCTCTTTTGAATATATGTTTGACAGCAGATTATGAAATTATTGAGCTATCATTCTATCCATTCTGGGAAACTATTTTAACAGTACAGTAAAAACTAAAAAGCTGCAAGTCTGATTTTTATATGTGTATGCAATAGATCGGAATAGAGACAGTAATATCTATTTTTAGTTTCATGAGTTTGTAATATGTAAGACTTGTAGTTGAGTTTGGGAATGAATGCAATGATCGTTGCCGGTTAAAAAAAGGTAAAAGCTAAAAGTCCACCGTTCTTCTTTGATCCTGTTACTAGCATGTATTTTAAGTGAAACCATGCTCTTATTGGTTCATCATTTGCTTCCATTTACTAGTGTCCTTGTGATTATTCACTTCTTTTTGACTGAGTGGATTTATTAATGAAGTAGCATCATTATGATTATTATAATCTTTATTCATTGTAGGGTTGGGGCTGCCCTTCATAATCTAGGTCAATTTTATCTTATCCAAAAGAAATTGGATGGAGCTCATGCTTGCTATCAGGTATATACACATGCTAATAACATGTAGTTAGTCGATGCTTTTAACTTGCCCATTGATTTAGTTATAGCTTTATTATGCTACCCAAATTATTTTCTGAACTGAATGCATATTATTGACCTGGAGATTTTCTTGTCTTTACATATGCTACGTGATTACTTGGACAGCGTGCTTTAAAGGTATAATCCAGTTCACTTCATGTCTCTCTCTCTCTCTCTCTCTCTCTCTGTCTCCCTCTCTCTCTCTCACACAGACACATATATATATTTTAATGATATATTATGTCTTGTTTTATGATTACAAAAGATCAAGAGGCGAGTTTTGGGAGAGGATCATGCTGACTATGCAGAGACCATGTATCATCTAGGGAAGGTACTACCATTAGATGTTTGTACTATATTTCTGTTCATCCAATTTTGCTTTGAAGAATGTGCAGAGTAGTCTATCATTGGTTAAGTTTAAGTCGTTTATGGTCACATGTTCTGAATTATGAGCTTTTTTTTCTTTTTCTTTTTTGAAAGGAGGGTGGTACCTCTCGCAAACTTAACTGATAACAAAATTAATGTGTTGTAGAGAAACAAAGTGGGAACTGGTAATCTATTTAACTACCACACAAAGAACATGTTACTGATGACCTATATTGTATTAGGGTGTGTTTGCTCTGAGAATTTGGGATGAAAGAGACAAACTATGTTTGGTTTATGGAGATAGAAGTAGCTACTAACTACTAAGAATAATTTGAGTATGTGTGCTACTTTGGAGTGTCATGTGGTAGCTCTTAGATTATAAGCACATATGTAATGAAGTCTTTGGACGGTGGAAATGGGTGTCTAACTGTGCATTTTGACTGGGGCCCCCCATTTTTTGTTTTCTGCTTCTAGAATTAGGACGATACACCTGCTTTACAATCGGTTTAATGCCAATTTAACCCAAAACTGCTATGCCCTTATATCCCCAATGTGCTTGTATGGAACTCATTGTTCATCATTTGCTCTTTTAACCCTTTTTGTTTTTTTAACGTCCTGATAACCTTCGGCATTCACTACCTTTTTACTGTAATGTCGGTATCATTATCATTTGTAACAATGGGTAGAGCATATTCGATATTCAAATAATAATGTTTGAGCTATTTACATTTTCTGTCCGTGTGTACAGTTAGGCCTCTAGTCTAATGCAAGTCAGCCACAATTCCACGAAAGAAACAGCATGAAATGGCGAGAAGAAACCCTAAACAAGAGAAGGAAATAAATAAAAGGATCCTATTTCAAACTGGATAGAAGCATATAAACTTATTCTAGTATTTTCTGATCGTCCAAAAAGATGCAGCAAATTTGTTTCTGAAATGTTCCAAAAACAAATACCATCTTTTGGGCAAAAATTTTACCCGAAAATTACCTATTTGATCCATAGTTCAATCATCGCAATCCATCAATATCATCGATATCTATCCACAAGATTTCCCTATTCTATGGTTATCAAATGACATTTAAATATTCATCTAAAAAATTAATCAAACTACTTGTACCATCATAAGCAGCACTATTTTGGGAGGAAGTGTTTTTGTAGTTAGATTTAAGGCCCATTTTCAATAGCTTCTATTTAATTATATTTTCTGCTACTCTATTCAATCACTTGTATCTTTCCTGCAATTTGTTGGTATTACAGGTGTTACACCTTCAAGGGAAGATAAAGGATGCTGAATCCTTAATTAAGGATTCTATTCGAATACTTGAGGTGCATTTTTTTGTTGTTGAAAAAGTAAACTCTTTTTGAAATATTTTGTTACAGTTTCTTGCATTTCATTTAATGTTATTGATTTTGGTTATTAACTGTATAGGAGGGTGGACAAGGAGAATCTTTATGCATGAGGAGATTGCGGTATCTTGTTCAGGTTATGCCTATGCTTTCATTATTTATATAATAGATAAACTTTATCATATTCAATAATGGGTAAAATTACTCTTTTGGTTGTTCTTTTTTTGATAACTGAGGAATTCGTTGCAGATTTATCTAAACTCCAATAAACTCACGGATGCTGTGAATATACAGAGAAAGATATTGCATACAATGGAAGTGTCTAAGGTTTGGACACTCATTCTTTCTATGGATGAAATTGTTTGAAAATATGTAGAGATAATCTTGGGTCAAGTTTTAAATTTACTATTAAACTTATCCTAAAATGTAAGGATAATATATAAATAGTCCACACAAATATTGAATACCTCTATATCTATTAAATACCCAAGTATTATACAATATATACATTTGTCAGGCAAATTTAGGAGATTGTGCCAGATTTTTCTTCTTGTTGAATACCTCTATATCTATTAAATGGCTATAAATATAAACATAGACTAAAATTTTCGAGTGGTAAGGCATGGAGGTAGAGGAGTGTGAGAGGTTCTGGATTCTATTCCTACTTGCACTATATTTTTTTTTCCTTCTTATTTTTATGTTTCTAAACACTCCCTAATTCATATAAAAGTTACCAAACATCCCTTAACCTTTAAGCTTTAATGCTTAACATCCATGAATTCCAGTTCGTCTCTTTTTGTTATTTTTAGACTACATTTCCTTCCCCCCACGTTATTGCTTCTTTTGTTGTTTGTTATATTTTGATACTTTTAATGACTATAAACTCATTTATATAATTCAAGTTTAATTGATTTTACATATTGTTTCTAAGATCACTCGATTTATTTAAAACATATCAAACATCTCCTAAACTTTACGCTTTAATACTTAACACTCATGTATGAACTCTAATTCTTCTCTTTTTGTTGTTTTTTTTACTACTTCTCCTTTGCTTTCCCTTATTTCTTGTTTTTTCTATATTATTTTTGTAGTGCTTTTAAGTATTTTAAATCATATACACAGACTCCTATGCCTTAATGAGCATAATTTACAGAAACCAACTTAAAAAGTTCTTTTGGATAAAAGCAAATTAAGAAATTAAAACGTAATTCAAATAAAAATTCTATTTTATTAAACAACAAAGTAACTCTTGATGTGACAAAAGCCTTAAATTTAGCGGTTTGTCATTTTACAAATTTGCAGCAAGTTTCTTTTGCCAGAATTGGTATAAAAGAAACTAAAAGTCCGAACTTGGGTGGCCTGTAAAAGATATTTTTCAATATCTGGGATATCTATGTATACATTATCCCTAAAATGTACATTACTTTTATTTTCTCAGTATGGCTTAGACTTGTAAGTTAATAGAAAAGCTGTGTTGCTAAAGTATATCCAAATTTAATAGGAAGTTGTTGATTGCTCAGGGGTGGGATTCTTTGGAGACTGTGATTGCAGCTGAAAGCCTTGCACTGATTCTTGAGTCAACAGGGAGTTTGATGGAAACAAAAGAACTCCTAAAAAGGTTTTACTGTTATAACTCTCTAATAATTGTAATAAGCTCCTTACAAGTGAAAAATCATTTCAGCTTTTTTGACATATATGTTGTAGATGTCTTGATTCTCGAAGAAAATTACTTCCCCAAGACCATATTCAGGTTTGAGCTATATTATTCTTGAAATAACCTCCTCTTTATGCCTATAATATATTACAACTTTATATAGAGAAAAATTATCATAACGATGTCTAGAGCTTAATGTATCTCTTCCAGACTTCCAGTGTTGTAAAACTCGGCCTAGGCGTCCGAGTACTCGGAAATCGGCACCTGCCGAGGTGAGTTGGTGCTACTCGGCTAAATTACTTGGATTCGGTCAAAGCCAGTCAAAACTCGGTCCTACTAGGCATTACTTGGTCCTACTCGGCCTACTTGGTCAACGGAAGTCAATTTTTTTTGAATTTTTCACAGGCATTAAGTCACACACAATTGTATTGTTTAACCTTATCCATTCTCTCTCTTCCGCTATTATCACAACTACTCCCAGAGTACTCCCTGCCACTTTTTCCCATGATTGTTGACTATACAACGCAATTTGAAGTTTTCAACAATTATATGTGTTTCTAACATTGATTATTTACGAACATGTGATATGTATATTTTTGAGATTTATATATGAAAATTTCCAATCTGAGTACTCCGTGTCGACTGCTCCACTACCACCTAGTGAGTTTTACAATTGTTGAAGCTGTGAATAATATAATTGTATAGTATAGGGACTTATTATGTATATAGGTCATAGTTGTTTATTATATATATCCTATGATCTGTACCCTATTTTATAACATATATGAGAATACGTATCTTGTTCTCTACTCTCAGACTTCACAGACACCAGTGGCTATTCTAGCTACTCGTTCCCTCAAAGAGCATAACCAAAATGTGGAGCAATGGTTGGTGCAGTGGAAAGACAAACCCATCGAGGAGGCTACATGGGAGGATGTTTTGGTGATTAGAAGTCAATTTCCTGATGCAAGTCTTGAGGACAAGACTTTAATTGCAGTAGGGAGTAGTGATACAGATCGTGAGCTAATTGTGACTAATAATACAAACGAGCCTAAGACATTACGTGTGTATACTAGAAGGACTAAAAAGGGAAATATGAAAAGTGGCTAGAGTTAGTTAAAGGAGAGAAGGGAATAAAAGGGGAGGGAGATCTGGGTGTCAGCTATCTATCAATTTCTCTTTCTTGTTTGTTTTAGGCTCCAACCTTGTGGTTGAGAGAGAGGGCTAGTCCCTGGAACTTTTCTTCATTGTAATTTGTCCTTTCAATTTTGCAATTACATAACCTCATCTTCCCTAAATTCTGTGTCCTCTTCAGTCCTTTAATTACTACGTATCATATCTCTTGTAATTCCATTATCTTTTTATTCTTATGTACTGAAGTTGTTTCATTCTTATTTTTCTCTCATCTCCTTTACACACACTCGTGCAATATCTCATTAAATAGCTTTCAACTTACTTCCTCACAGATTTTGTAGAGCAGTTTGACTGGAGAAAGGATTAAGGATTTTTGGTTTCTTTAAGTTTAAATATGTAGTTTCATAGTTCCTTTACACAAAACTCTGTGGCAATAGTGATCCGTTTCTTCATAATGCTTTAATCTTCAGCTTTAATATCGTGTTCATTGTTAGGGAAGGAATTATAAACCTTAATACCTGATAATCTGATGCAAAATATTTCATTCTCTTTGGTGATGTTTCACGCTGATGTATGTTAATTCTGGTAGGTGTTTGACTTTCTCTTGTTATCGACCTCGTGCAAAATTTATTGTTTCTGACATTTGTTTGCACTAAAGTACCAACAAAGAAAGTATACGTGTTTCCTTCCCCGATATACCTTCTTGAATGTTAATCTGTTGAAAAATTTAGCCTTTTGGTGCCACCTATATGTTGTTACTTATTTTTTCTCGTTATCACCCTTTGTAGCTTCTGAAATTGAAATTAAATTAAACATGTTCCGCCTATGTTGTCTCAGGCTAAGAAAGGGCAATGTCTGCTTCAACTTCAAATACTACAACAATACGCTGCAGAAGAGTGAAGGTATCCTCATCTTTGGTAATTTCATGAGTTGTTGGCTAATATTGTTAGGTGTTTTTTCACTTTTTCCCTCTACCGATTCAGAGACATTATTTGTTTGTACGAGGCATTTTTTGCTGCCTGACTCTAATTCTCTGTAATAAAACCTTAGGTTTGAACTTCTTTTGATCTAATTCTTGGTTCTTGACACATTTTGCAGTTACGGAAGATTTTTCATGCCCATTTTGTTTAATAAAATGTGCCAGCTTCAAGGTATATATAGTTCTGTTTGGACTTTGTTTTAAAAGTGTACTTTATTATGTTTATACCTATTTCCCATAGGGCATAATTATAATGTGTATATCTTGATGTCATTCAGGGTCTAAAATGGCACTTGAACTCGTCACACGACTTATTTCACTACGAGTGCTGGGTCAGTACAGATAAATTTGCCATGTTTTTGGTTTCTGCATTTATTGGAGTACTTACTCTTATAATGTTATCAATGTCTGTAGGCAAATGAAGATTATCAAGTCGTGTGTGTATTTCCTAAAACCAATGACTACGCTTCTGAGGTTGTAATGTTGTTTCCACACTTCTAAAGTAGCTAATCGAGATTTCGAAAATACTGTCTTCAGATTGTATATTTTTTTTGTATAACACTCTTTTTTCTCCTGTAACCTTGCTCTTCAGATTCTTGGCAACATTGTTGATCCTAGAGAACAGCCGTTTTTCTTTTGGTAAGCCATGAGTCGTTTTTATTTATTCTCCATGCAGATGAATGCTAACTCGTATTTCATAGCCATAAGCCCTTGAGAAGCAGGAACAGGAATCAAAATGCCAATCATGTGGGCCCACCTGTATTGGTTTCAAATATGTCTGAAACTCTCAGTCACTTAAGAGGCAAGATAAATCATATGAACTCATTTGTAACAGACAACTGTGTTTTAATTTCTTCTGAAAATATGAAATGGTGATTTTGTACTTTCCCCCTGAATTTCAGGTGTTAATGAGCGAATGGAGTGTGAAATTTACAGTCCTAATTCAGCAGGGGTGTCTAGTGCCACTGGTATCGTATTTTCCAAACAAGAATCTGCTGCGCAAAGAGTGCCTGAAAGCAGCCCTGCACCAACTGCCCTCCTGCAGTTTGCCAAACTCTCTGATCCTAGAAGGTGTCTTCTTTGCCTCCCAAGATTTTATTAAGGTTTATTTTTTGGGTAGGAATATTAAAATATCATTTTCTTCTCTTATTGCAGTCAACCACTGTTGCAAACAAGTACTTTCTTTCATTCTCATAATTCTCAGGTTACCATTTCCTCCTTGCATCTCCACTGTTTGCATTCCAATCATTTTGTTTATCAATCTCCCCATGGTGCTCGTCCTGTTGGAATGGAACTTTTATGTCTTTGTTGGCAATAAAGAACTTAATAATTCATTCATTATTCAGATCTGAATCTGTTTTTTTGAAACCATCTACTTTTAGCCAATGGCACTGGAGCAAGTTTTTGCTGAAGAAGATAGTGAAGATGAGGTTGATGATGATGTTGCTGATCTGGAAGATGGCAGGGTATGTTCTGTTTTGCTCAGACCTTAATCAGTGATAATGAATAAGGATATATACTTTTATTGCTTTTCAGATGCTTAATGACTATGTCGGTGTCACCCAAGATGAGAAGCAATTGATGCTTCTTTGGAACTCATTTATAAGAAAACAACGGTAATTCAACCCTACTTATTTTGTTGTTATACGGAACATTGTGCAATATATATGCATATATGTTTTTTTTACTGTTATGTTTTAACTTTAACATGTTTGTTTGTGAGGTCAGGGTGCTGGCTGATGCTCATGTTCCCTGGGCATGTGAGACATTCTCAAACTGCCATGGAGAAGACCTTGTTCACACCCCACAGCTGAATTGGTATTTTGTCCCTTTTTATAACTAAGTAAATGAATTCTTAAACTTAACATTAAATCAAATTAGGCGGTTTTGGAGATATATAATTAAATAGAGTATCACCGTATATGAAACTATTAACTATACATTAAGCTCTAACGACATATGTTTATTATCCCTCGAAAAAAAAATTAAAATCATCGAAGGGTCTATGGGTGTTGTCTGTTTTTAAGCCGGAGGTTTTTTAGGAAGCAGTCTATCTACCTGATGGTGGAGGTATGGCTGTCTACATTTCATTCCCCTATACCACTCTTACGGGATTGAGCTTTGTTGTTGTTAGTGGTGGAGGCTGTATTACATATGAATATATGATTGTTTCTTCTACTTTGCATGTTTATGACAGTGCAAAACCTGTAAATTTACAGGTGCTGGAGGGTATTCTTGGTTAAGCTATGGAATCACGGTCTTCTTGATGCCAAGACCATTAATAACTGTCAAATGACTCTAGACAAATTCCGACACCAAGACCAGATCCAAGTAATTGGTTGATGCAATTTCAATTTGAAAAGTACTCGTAGCATTTTTTTGTAAAGTTATGCCAGTGGACATGTCTTTCTTTCTAGTGTTGGGTGAAAAGTGACTTTACAGTCGCATTCCCCGGTTCTCATTCACTAGGTCCTTTTCTCAGACAGATGAAGGTAAAATACCATAAATATGTCAGCTTTATATCGAATTTGATTCTCACATAGGTTTACACCTTTTATGTTATTTGCTAATATTTAGATGGGTACAATCTTCTCTTATTTTCTGCATTTGAACCGGTAATGTTTTCTTGTCAGCAATTGGCACTCATGGGGGATTGTAATTATTAGTTTGCCGATTATGATCTTTGTGAAGTATACTAGTATAGTTATATAAATAATAATAATAGTAAAGCCGAAACTACCCGTATCATGAGTATATAGATATGATGTTCTAGATACTATGAAGATTAATAAAAGTAGGTTTGGTGGTGTGAGGTATATACTTGTTTAGTCTTGCTAAACTCCGACCTGAAGCGGAGAGGTCAAGTGGGTTTCGCCTCCCTTGAGGCGTACGTTACAAGGGATATGGTGTAATGTTGTCTGACATCACCCGGTGTTCGGTGGAAATCAATCAAAACCACTTTTGAGGGATAGTTATATGTTTTATTTATTTTTAATTTACTGTTAGTCGTCAAAATAACCAATTGTTGGATGGTCTATTATGCTCTGCACATAGGAATTCTGAAGACGAATCTAACTACTAAGTTGTTTAAAAAGATTGTTTTTGAATTATCCTAAAGTAGTTCATGTAACCAAGATTGCATGGTCGAATTGTCATTTCTAAGAATGTTTAATAGATGAGATTAGTAAACCCTTGGAGAGAGGTTTCAATCCTCAGCATTCGAAATTGACAAAATGCATGGCATTCCTTTGAAAGAATGAAAGGTTAATTGGCTGTTAGTTATGTTTATCAGTCGTAATCAAGGAACATAATTTAGACGTTACAGTTGATTATGTCCAACGCCTCATGCTCAACTAAAATCTTAAACTATAGAAGGACATACCCTAACGATTCTAGCAATTGAGTCTATCCACTCAGATTATCATCTCGAGATGTAAATATTCTTATAATCTGGATAACCTAGATATCAGAGTAAGGGTCATCTTAGGTATAGTGACTAGGTGGAGTCTAGCTTGTATAGAAGTCTCATGAAGTTGTGTGCAAAAAAAAAAAAAAAAGAATTTTTTTTTGTCTAATGTCATAAGGCACTAGAGACTCGGTTTAATAATTAATTTATTAGATACTTAAATTAGAATGAAAAGTAATTATAAATGCAAGTGTTATTATTAATAAAAAAGAAAATCAAAATAAAAGAATATTAATGCAAGTGATGACCAATAGCATCCAATTAATTGGTTTATTTTATTAATTAGTTAACCATATCTCCTAATATAAATAAAAGACTAGTTTTGATAAAATTTATTTAAAAATCCTAGCCGTTAAGTTTAGACAAAAGTTTTAATTATCAAATCTTAACCATCTATTTTGAAAAAAAAATAAAATCCAATTTTGACTTTAAAATTAATCAAAGTTATTAGAGATAATTTTATGTATGCCCTTCTTAAATCATAAAATATTTTATTTTTTCATCTTAATTTACAAATATCATATTTACCCTTTAGAATATGTCAAGATATCATATTTAACCAAATTATTAGTTTTATCATTCTAAAATATTATATAAAGAATTATTTATAACCAATAAACACTTAACTTTATTGTTTCTAATTGTAACAATAATGATTGATGACCTATATAAGAAATACACTCACGTCTCTTAGTATCATAATACCACGTTTCTGCCGTCACGTTTACCCTCCCCTCGCGCCGACGTTTCTACCACTGGTTTAAACACACACACACGTGACAATATTCTTTCTAGTTTCTAGCTCGTGGATTTCGCAAGTTGTATAGAGAAACACACACACACACACATATATATATATATTGAATGTACCTAGCTTTGAGATGAAACATGATTTTATCACGTGCCATTGCTCACATTCAATAAGATGCATGTATGCTAATTAAGGGCGACGGCTAGCTAGTGATAACCTATCATGGAGGCCTCGATAACAATTACTCAATTAGGTATACTTCAATACTTCATGCTCATCGATCGACTTCAGGGCAACGTACCTACGATATATGTTGCTAGACGTTAACTAACTGTTATCTGTATCATTATATATATCACTATATATTGACTATTATTAATGTATCCTCGTGCATGTGTAATTAAGTGGAAGATTAATTGTTGAAGAATTGAAATGCCCAAAAGAGAATACATGCCGCTAGAGATAATATTGATGATGCGCGCATGCATGCATGATCGAACATATATGTAGTCCAGCTACCTCACACATGTACATGCTAAAACATTTTTGCATCTTCTAGTTTTGATTCATTTTCTGATGCATAAATGAATTAAGTAGCTAGAGAAAGACAATAAGTTTTTATATCTTTTATGAACACTCGTTGATCGGAAAAGTCACGTACAATACAATTTTGACCTAGCTAGACACGGCTTGAAGCCGTGGGTGGACAAAATTCAAGGTCAATAAATTATGTCAACCTTGTGTATCGGCAACACACCCCCTTGCGCACGGGCGGACCCAGGATTTCTAAGTGGGTGGTGGCACCATTGAATGAGTGGTAGCACTGCCTCGAAAAAATCGGAATTTACACTACGAAAAATCGAAATTTACACTACGCGGATAAAATTGACTGGTGTCCCGTGCCACCACCGCCATATACATAAGTCCGCCCCTACCCTTGCGATACTCAACCGTTCGAGCGGGTCGGCCGGTTTATCTGGATGACTTTATTGAAACTTTGTGTATTGCCTACCCAATTGAACCGAATTACATGAATCGGTTTTGGTTGGTTGGGTTATTCGTATATGGTTTTTTTGACACCTTAATTTTAATCATAGAAGGATATATCATTTCTTTAGAGTACTCGTTATGGGTGATCGTTACCTTCCTTAACGAGCAAAAACGAGGTGACATCATCATCTTCATTGTTGTAGTCTCGTGGTAACCTCTTCTTCGGCTGCCCGTCGTTGGGTAATGATCAGGCGCCCCCTTGTTATCTTTTTTTTTGTTCAGCTAATAGAAATAGATATATATATATATATATATATGTGTGTGTGTGTGTGTAGGTCCAGTGTGTGTTATCACTTCGACTGCTTACTTGGTTAGTGATGACAGTAATGCTAGTTATCACTACGTCTATTTTTAAGATAGGACGACTACCGGTCGATTTAGGATATGTATTATGGGTTTGTATTTCTAGTAGTCTACCGTTTATTTGGGAGATCGTTTTGCATTGTTTCTGCATGTTGTAGAAATGTGTACTTTCTTTTGTTATATATATATAGAAATAGGATCAATATAGAACCCCCTCTTAAACATAGAACTTAAAGAACTAATTTGAACATTTAGATAAGGGAATCAAGGGCTGTGATTAAAAGGCAAAAAAAGAAATTTATAACTGACATTTTACGCTCTTATTTACATCTGCAGGGGTAAACTTGGCAATCAGACAAAAAATGCATATATCTCAATTTCAAAAGTACTAAATTTATATCTCTCTATTTCAATTTCCATACTTCTCTCTATATCTCTCTCTGTCTTCACCACTCAAATCTATTGTTTCTCTCTATCTACTCCTATAGACTCTCACTTTCTCCTCCTTGTATCTACGTCTCTGCCATCAGCCATGGTGACTCATGTTTTGGGGTTTAGATTTCTGGGCAAAAGAAAATTTGCGGTGGTTTACGACGTTTTTTGGTTGGAGAATTTTACAGATCTATGATGGAGACTGTACTTGGAACTCCAGTCAATTGCCACGATTTCGCCATGTACGTACACACTCACCGACCAATTTCTCCATCTAGCCGCCAGCCACCATGTTAAAAACATACCAAATTTTTCAGCGGTTTTTTTTTCTCATGGAAGCACTGATTTCATAAAATGGAAGGATTATGTAAAGGTTTACATTTTAGTGGATATATAATTTGGCTTATGCATTTTGGTGTTTTTGTTTAAAATTTAGAATTTTACGTAGTTTCTAACTTTCAATAAATAGATTCTTTTGTTTTTGGAGGAATTTATCCTTGAATTTGTGGGTTGCATTATACTGCTTTTTAGATGAACCTACATTTTCACCACAAAAAAAGTATGGTTATACATTTTCAAAGATCTCTTACATCTTCTGTTAGTTTATTGTTTTGGTCTTTGTACCAAAAGTAACTGGACATAAGGATTGCATGTGGTATGTAAAGAGCATTTTAATTTTTTTACTAAGCTTGTATCTAATTGTTTTTCTTGTTTGCATTTTCTGTTAAGCAGTTCTGCATTTTGTTAATTCTGGTTGGTATTTTGATCTGCATTTTGGTTGTATTTTGATTTGCATTTTGGTTGTATTAAGATGCCCTTTATTGTACGTGTTAGATTTCTTTTGGTTGTGTTAAGTATGTATTTGTTAGAGTTTTGTTTCAACAATATACTTCTAAGATAAATCTGTATTTTTTGTTATCATTTTCATCTAAATAACAAATGAAAATGCAATCCAGATGAATCTGCATTTTCACATGTCTCACTTTTCTCAAATCAAAAATCACCTTCATCTATGTTACATGTTTGTTATCATCTTTATTTGGGTTGCATTTTGATCATCATTTTTATCTGGGTTGCATTTTGGTTATCATCTTCATCTGGGTTGCATTTTGGTTATTATCTTCATCCACAATTGCATATTTGCATGTTCATATTTGAGATTTGCATTTTCGTAATTGC
>JAUEJL010054150.1:0-20115 GCA_032274825.1 Drosophyllum lusitanicum
CCCCCCCCCCCCCCCCCCCCCCCCCCCCCCCCCCCCCCCCCCCCCCCCCCCCCCCCCCCCCCCGCCCCCCCCCCCCCTGATCAATTGTAGTTTTTCTATATATTTCTTTCCTTATTTCTGGTTTCCTTATGATGTTTAGCTTGAAGGTTAAGTTAGGTAATCATAAATAGACAAGGGGGGTTTTAGAGGCAAGCTTCTAGTTAATTGTGAATATGACCATACCTGGAGACCCCTACCTTCTCGAATTGCTAGGTTTATCTGTTTCTTTATTTGATTTTCTACGTCCATAAATTCAGCTGACGTGACCGATCTTCGGATGTACTCTGCTGGAAAAGTCAGCGGGAACAATGACAGATTACCTAGTTGGAGACACTTTGAACGAGAAACTAGAGGCTGCTGATGTTCGACATACAACACTAAATCTGATGTGGCTGCTTTGTGATTGGAGGCTAATGACAACCCTGGCCACTAATGTTTTGGCCCTGGGACCAAAACCCTCTTCTCCTGCTGAACCAAAACAAAAGATAGCACCCAGGATGCAGTCACAGAAGTGAGAAGACCAGTGCGGACGATCTGGATTTTCCATACCCCGCCAACGAAAAGGAGTCCAGTGCAGTTAGGGACAGGCAACACAGGGGAGGGAGTGGGATTTGATTTTGCAGAAGCTAGGTGCAACAGGTAGGGTGGGAACAGGTTGAATGATAATGGACAGGGCAGAAGCACGTTTTTGGTAGTGGAACAAACAGGAGTGGTCACCGAGACAGTGAATGCCACCGAGGATAGGACACATGATTGGGATTTCAGTTTAAAGGAACTTAAGACACCGATTTTTAAAGGGAACGACGTTTACGGTTGGATTTCAGCACAGGTAGTTTGGCATCCATGAAATTGAAAAGCCAGATCACTTGCGGCCGGTGGTTTTGTGTTTGGAAGAGACAGCTCTTTCTTGGTATCGATGGAGTGTTGGTTGGATGCCGTTTAGGAACTGGGAAGGATTAAACACGGTTGATGGAGCATTTCCAACGGTCATTTGATTGTTGTATACTTGTAAGAGTGGTTCTTGGCAACCTCACGGAACCGGACCGTGCAAGAGTATGTGGCATTATTTGAAAAGTTGGCAGGACAATTGAGGGAATATCACAATCCATACTGGAGGGTATGTTTATCAAGGGACTCAAACCTGACATGTGAACGGTGGCTAGGGTTATGCAACTCAAAATCATGTTACCAAACAATTGGTTTTTATCATGAGAACAAGCCGAAAGAGATTGTCGGTCACAGAAGTGAGTCATTCCACTCGACAGCTACGTGCGAGTGACCACAATAGAGGAATTGGTTTGTCACGTTCGTTGGTATCTACAAGGGAGGTGGAAAGGAAAACTGTTGACCAAGGCTGAGTTGGCAGTTAAAAGATCAAAAGATTTGTGTTCTAAATGTGATGAAAAATCTTCGCCCAGTCAGCACATTCATCTTGACTCGGTAGAAGCTTCCCTAAATTCGATAATTGGATTTACAGCTCCCCATACCATGAAACTCAAAGCCGTGATTGGTGGGGAGAGGATCGTGATTTTAATTGACAGTTGGGCCACACACAACTTTATTTCACAAATGGTGGTCTGCAATTAGGTGTGGATCGAAATCAGTGGAAGTAATGATGGGCAATAGTAAGTTCGAAAGGAGCGTCAGGTTATATAGAGGGGTGGTTCTCATGCTACCAATGTATCAAATTATTAAAGATTTATGGAATTCGATTAATGGAGATCCTAGCCTCTATCATTCATTTGTTTCCCTTAAAGCTGTGTTACGGGCCTTGCAGCTTAGGAAAGAAGGGTTTGTAGTTGAGAAGAATGGCCTTATGAGTAGGGAGAGGAAAGCTTCTGCATGGGTGTACAGGTGAGATGGCTGACCTCCTGGCTTAGTTTGATGACTATTCACATGTCTAGTGGGTTGCCTCTGCATGAGATCATGAACATTCTATAGTTCTCAAGGAGGGTCAGGGCATACCCTTTCTTCGGTCCATCTTTTTGGTATATTTTATTTTGTTAAGAAGCAGGATGGAAGCTGGAGGTTTTGTGTTAATTATAGGGCTCTAAATAAAGGTGATATGTAGGATAAGTTTCCTATTCCAGTGATTGAGTTATTAGATGAGTTGCATGGGACCTCGGAGGCTCGTATTTTCAAGCTTGATTTGAAGTCGGGATATCACCATATTCAGATGAATTTATGCGTGTGTGATGGGTTAGGGGAGGTTTCCAAGACCCTTCTTTGCACTCATGAGGGTCACTAAAAGTTTCTTTTTATGTCGTTTGGGTTGACCAACATCCCAACAACTTTTCAGTCTTCTATGAATAAGGCATTCCACCCTCATCTACAAAAATGTATCCTATCTTTCTTTGACGACACCCTCGTTTATAGTCGAATATTAGAGGACAATCACTGTTAGAATCTACTTTAGGAATATATACTTTACAGCTATTATCTCATATCATAGGCTGAAATAGTAATTTCCTTCCTACTTTAGATTTGGTATTCCTTGTATAAATGTCAGCCTCTCACGTATCAGTAAATAATGACAACTAGTCTTTTACCTTCACATGGTATCAGAGCACAAGTAAAAAACCTTTGCCTTGTATCTCTCTCTCTCCGGCAACATCTGGCGCCACCACCACCGTGTAATCCTTTCCTGCAGCCTCTCTCTTAAAAAGAAGCAGATATGTTTTCTTCAGATCTACATCAAACCAAAGCTACAACCCCATCACCTCATAAAATTAACATCAGTACTCAAATCCGAGTACATCCGAAGAAAATCAATCTCTGTCGCCGTCGCCACACTCTTCAGTATTTCTAATTTCTCTTTCTTTGGCGAATTTAACTATTTTATCTACATCAGACATCGTATCAAGCAATTCGGACTAAATCCATAGGAATTCTGTTGTTTTCCACCGTCCGTCATCACCTTATCAAGCAATTCAGATGCTCCATTTCAATGCTACAATTGGACTTTACGCACTCTATATTTGGCTATAAACCTCACATTCTAGAATTATTCAAAGTGTAGTCATCACAAATATTAAGTAGTAATATCAATGACATGAAAGTAGATGTGAAAGTAGGATTAGCCACACCAAGTGGTCTACAAATTTCCAGTATATATTATTCCTTACAGATTATTGAGAATTTAGACCCCCTTTGTTTGGTCGATATAAAAGGGTTAAAGTAATAGAATGTAACGTCTTTTAAATGTACCAATACGGTACCTAAAGTTTTTTTTACACATATGGTCATTAATGTTTAGGTTTACCTATCAATATGGTACCTAGTGGCATTTTTGGCGGTAAACTCGTCAGATTCTGTAGAAACTCACCAGAAAATGGTGTTTAGGCTAAAGGGGGGTCCGATGGTTTGGTATAAGTTTAAAAAATAGTAAAATACAAATTTTCACCAAGTAAAACTCACCGGAAATCATGGTGAGTCGCTAGAAATAATGGTGAGTCGCTAGAATTAATGGTGAGTCACCAGAAATCATGGTGTTTCATTTCAAAGTCAATAGAACTTGTTTTCTCGAGGAAATTAGTCACAAAAAAAACAATAAGTATCTGTAAAGAACATTAAATTCGAGTTAAAAAGGTGGCCGAAATGTTGCTCGCCGGAAAATCCCGGAGAAGATGACCAGAGATGGAAAGTTGCTGGAAACCGGTAATTGGCTGAAGCGGTTATTAGAGATACTATATTGGTACATGAACTGAAATGTTGATGAACATATGTGTAAAAAAACATTAGGTACCATATTGATACATGGGAGAAATGTTGTTGCACTTATATAACCTTAAACTCATATCTAAACAAGAAAGATATCTTAGTGGTAGGGTTGCAGGCAGCATGGATTATCTTTGTCATATAAGAAATAAAAGTAAACAATAGTTATAGAGAGGGCTAGCATTTTAAGAGAACAAATCAATCACACAACTGTTACAATGTTGAAACTCTGAACCTTCAATAAAACTAAAGGATGCAATAATATCAATAAGGTGGAATATGAAACCTCACCACAGATGCACATTGTAAGAAAAGCCAGTCATGAGGAATGTTGTCCAATGAGTATATAAATTCCTTGGGTTCTGCCACTGGAGAGAAAAAGGTTAGCTAAAATAATTTGATTTTTGAACAGTATTAAACACACTTCATAATCATGTAGTTCCATAATCCAGGAACAGAAAATAAAAACAATTGTAAGTAGTGAAAAACTTATAAAGTAAAAAACACTGCTAATAAATAAGGGGACCAGAAACTTACAGTTGCCAAGACCACCCCAGCCTTTGTTGATGATTCCCCTTTGCCCAGTCATTTCTAGAGCTTGAACGATTATTTGCGTCATTTTCTCTGGCTCTTGAACAGGCTGATAGAAGAGGAAAAAACAATATATTGGAAATGAAAAGATAACACAATACAGTTTCTATTATCATAGACGCCCTATAAGCATGCAAATGGTGTCCTCATGTGGCTTTATTCTTTTTTGCAATTTTTTTCTATTTCTTTCAATGGGATAGCAAGTATTTACTGATCTAAAACTACCACAAGTTCAGACGCTAATTTAATAGAAAAAGAACTGACATAGCAGGTATTTTTGTTTTTCCAAAGCATTTTCACAACACTTTTAAAGTAGATTGGTGTCCTCATGTATTTCTTTCTCTTCCATGTTTCTTTCAAAGCTTTGCCACAAAACTCCGAATGTAAAACAGTAACTAGATAACAAAGTCCTTCCAGGTTTTTTACAAAGAAGGTAATGTAAATTCCGAAAGAAAAAAGATTATTTAGTTTCCCTATTTAAGTGCTAGTAACTTCTTCGATGCCATGTTTATATAGAGATATGCCTTGTAATTAGAGCAGAATCAAACAGACCCAACTTGGTTATAAGGTTTCAGTTAGAAGGATATGATAACGTCTAGCTGCTACAATGAAGTTATGTTATTTTGACAAGTGTTCATTATACTTTATCTTACTGGAAACAAAGTAGGCCTGCAAGATTGCACAAGCAAATACTACAGCCCGTATAAGACTAAAAGGTTATTTAAGAAACATAAGTATTAGAAAATGATATCTTAATAACCTTATTTGTTTCCAATCTGTTTCTTTTTTGTTAAAGAATAGAAACGCATAAGTTAATAGCTTCTTCAGGAAACAAGAAAATAACAAAGCTACAGGACCAAGTTTGGAGAGACTCACAAGACTACCAAACCCAATGTAGATAGGCTTCGGACCAGCTTTAAGCCAGTTTACAAGTTCTTCAGGAGGTTCATAGTTTGAAGCAAGATCAAGGAAACAAAATCCAACCACGTCAATCTTTGGTCCCCAATCTGCAAATGGGCATACCAAATCATTCTCAAGTAGGAGAATAGATATTAATTAGACCTGAAACTTACGTATTGTTGCAGGTGTCATCCCACCTCATAATGATAACAAGAAACAAGCATAAGGAATAGATGAGGGTCCAAAACCTACAAATACTGAAATTCGCACATTTGATCTGTGATCTATTTCATGGACAAATGTAAGGTAAATAATGCAGTAGTGTATCTCCAGTTGTAAAATCTCAATAAGAACATTTCCGAAGTTTAGATTAACGGAGGTGGTGAAACAGGCAGGTTGGGGGATTGGGTGTTTGATCAAAATAGGCAATTTTTGGGTACAGGTCAGATCGATTGAGGTTGGACTGAAGCACTTTTTGCCCACAGTTTCCATTTTTATATGAATGGTTAGTGTGTCAAGTATGATTGAAAAATTGCGTAAGTTCAAATTTATATCTAGCCTTTTGAATTCAATGACTTAAAGGTCTTGTGCATTAAAAAACACACTTTCAATTTTCAACAACTACTAACCTATTTGATCAGTGAGATACAATCCCTTTTTAGCTATTTTTTACTCGTTTGACCAGTTTGATATAAAATATAGCCCGAATCGACCCATTTAGAAATAATCGGATTGAAATTACCTCATCTAAGAAATGCACAGTGCACGAATGTACAGCAACAAAATTTATTACAACTTAAGTATTTAATACATGTTATTGTAAAAGCTTTTTATTTTATTTTTTATAAGATAGCATGTTGAGGCATTCTTAACTTATAAAATAATTCCAGTGAAAGACTTTTCATGAAAACCACACCGTATGACTCTACTATAGATCTCTAATAAATCAACCACGTAATCTTAGAGGCTCTTAAGTCTTAACCAGACAAACACCCCTTCCACTTAAATAGCGGAACTGTGAAAGGTATATGAGGAGGAACATTAATCAGTGTATAAGAAAACTTGAACATCTCATAATATACCAAAGACCATATCTGCGATAAATGATACCTTTCGGTTTAGGAACGAGATGAGGACTCCAAATATATCCATGTGGAATATCAGACTCTGAGCCTTGTGAACCACTTAAATATGTGACTGGACGCAGGTCCAGTTTTTTCTTCCTAACATCATTTATCATATCTCGGATTCCAAGCCAAATCAAAGAATCAACAATTTGATATGACAACTGCAATAACATATGCAAAAACCAGTCATAGACTGAGAAATGAGAATATTAACATAGGGCTGAATGACTAGTACATAGAATTAGGCAATGAACTTACTCTATATCCAGCTGATTGCTTAACACGGGATAGGGGATGAGGAAATTCACTAGTTGGCCTGGTTTGACAAGAGATCGGAAGTCAGATTCCAGAAAGAATATAGTGCATAAGTTGAAAGAAAATGGAGGGAAAGTAATATTTAACGAGGGAAATACTGATAACAGAAGATGAATTTCATGACTGATGAAATGAAATATTCATAAATAACTCCTAAATCAGAAAGACTTACGTCCAAGGCATTGTAAAGAATATATGAATGGGTACTTTTAGTGACTCTGCAACATGTGTATGCCCTGAAACAGATTTCCAGTGTTGATCAGTAAATACAATCTAATACATAGTTGCATATGATCATTAAGTCATTTTTAATAATCCTTCTTCAGAATGGAGCACCAGAAATAGAGAAAGTACAAAACTTCAAGGAGAACTTAATCTTCTGAAGGGTGGCAATAATAACAGTGTTGATACAGCATGGACATGTCTAGGCATACAAACAAGGAGCATCTGAGTTATCTTTATTTTTAAGTCATTTTTATAAGGACAACTAAATACACTAGTCATCCAAAACACATGGATAGAAAAATAATGTACAAAATATTTATGAAAAGCGAAGAAAAAAGAAAAAAGTATTAAAGTGATGCAAAAAATAATAGTAGAGACAGAAATGAAATTAGCCAAATAATTCAAGTAACATGAATGGTGTGAAAGAAAAGACTGCAGTGCAGTGCTTAAATGATAATAACAAGTAAGCACTTACCATACGCTGGGGGATTCGCTATAATTGCCTCTGCTTTAAACGGGATTCCGGTATCAAGATCAGGCGCTTTGCATGCTGGGAGTAATGAATAGATTATATCCTTCATCTGACTTCTCTGAACAGGAATCTCGGAGGGCCCTGAAGGCAAGAACCCTTTGTTCTTAACCATGTCTGCATGCCAATAAAATATAAAAGGGAAGGAGTTAAATGAAAGTATCTGCATACCCATAAAAGGGACCTCATTCACATGTATTAAAAGCGAAGCTTCAGTAATGCCAACAAATCTGCAACTACTCGCTACATAAGCCTCATGTTTTGATCATGCAGCAAATTGATAAGAAGATAAATCACCATCCAAAATGTTGTACTTAAATATATAGGTTGTACACAGGTAGGAATCCAAATAAAAAAAACATTTGTTTACCATAACTGACCGTTTAAATGAAGCTTCGTCATTTTAGTAATACAAAATATAAAAGGGGAATCAAACCATTAAGTTACAGAGTTTTTCTTGTAGCTGGGTCAAAGTTCTTAAAAAAAATAAAGAAATGCCCCTAATTAAATGGTTGGAGAGAAAGAAGGGAAGAGAGCATCAAACAGGTAATGGCGCTTCAACTTCAAGGATTACAATTCTCATTGTAGAGTAGACCCAATTCTTACATCTCCAACCTTTGCTTAAGATCAGCCTATTGGATAGCACCTTGGCTAAGAAAAAATAGCAGATATACATACTATAAATAGCTGAGAAGATGATCAAAAAAGCATTTGGACCGAACATCTTATTTTGGACTCAAAACAGATACGGATGGGATCAACATATAACAAGTCCTGCAATCACATCATGCAGGACAGTGCTCTTTTTATTCTTAACACACAAGATTTAATGGACATTAGATAATATAAGTATATAACAAGTTCTGCAATCACATCGTGCAAGACAGTGCTCTTTTTATTCTTAACCCACAAGATTTAATGGACAATAGATAATGAAAGTAGATTGTTGCTGGATCCACTTAATGTCATAAAGTTTGTATTGAAAAGAAGAAGCTTGGACGTACATTCAGCAAGAACTTTAGGATCTCCACCTAGGGGATAGAACTCTAATCCAGCTATCAACACAAATTCCTTGAAGTTTGAATGGGTTGCTAGTCTAACACGATGGCCATATTCCTGAAAAATCATAATCCATTATGAAATATCATCTTTTAATAACATCATCTCTCTCTCTCTCTCTCGTTTATTTCTGCCAGAGGTCTTTCTGGAAGCAGTCTCTCTACCCTTGGGTAGAGGTATGACTATACCTCCCCCATGCCCCGCTTAGGCAGGATTGGGTGCGGTGGTTGTTGTATTATGAATCATCATTCACATTCATACACTATTAGAATCCTCATTATATAGATAAAATAAATATTTAGGGTTTACTTTCAGAAGTTGTATCTGACCAGATCAGTTACCAAAACAACATACAACTTTTCACAACAAAACAGTTGATAGAAGATGGTAAAGGGAAAAAGATCTAGGGTACCTGCAAACGCTTTCCAATGGCAACAAATGGTTGCACATCACCACGGGTTCCAACAATCAGCATTACTATCTGTAATGGTGGAAAATATCGAGGTTCCGTTGAGTCAACAGGATCTTCATTGCATAGATCTTGAATTTTGCCATCTCCAGCCCCATAAGCATTAGGCTCAACATCTGCCGGTATCTCGAATTCTACTGTTCCATCATCTTTTACTGTAGCAATTCTGTTCAATAATTTGAGCTGCAATGTTTTAAATGTTCAACAGAAATCACAGACACGCACATCTACAAGATCAAGCAGCTACATCAAGAATTGTATGCAGAAAGCGATAGGCATACAGAACAAGTTTACATTATGAAACTAACAAATCTCTTTAAACAGTACAGCATATATTATGTCCAAAAAACTAGAACTAAAAATTTGATGCAACAAGCCAGTTAAATAAAACTAGCTTATGTTATCTCAAACCAACTTGACCTTTATGCAGCCCATCGAAAGACTAAAATGTAAGCAAATATTGAAATAAACAACTTGAAGAACTTTTTAAAAAAATTCTAAGTTGAAATTGAAAACTAACCAATGGATACTGAGAAGAGATATAGTTGAGCAAGTATTAATAGGATATCTAGGGGGTAACAGAAAACAGTGGACTCTCTAGTCAAGCTGCTGATTTGATGTTTTTCCAGTTGCATCATGTAAAATCCTACTTTGGGGTTTAGTCGTGTAACCAGATATTAAAGTTGATCAATATTTATGAGATATTACGTTGGTTAAAATTGTGTATTTTAGTGATTTAATTATGTTAAATTAGTTGTTATTTAATTGTTGGTAAAATTACTTGTGATTAATAAAGATGTTACAAGTCCTTTAACCCAAAGTAAAGGTCCTTTAACTCAAAGTAAAGGTCCTTTAACTAATGTTGCTTTGGATGTATTATTGAGGAAACATGTGTTATAAGTCTCATATGCTTAGTCTTGGTGGCTCTTTTATGATCTATCAAAGTTTAGTTGCTAATATGTGAAATTGAAGTTTTAAGGCACTTAAGAGTTGATGTATGACTCATATGGAGTCTTCATTCTGCTGCTTACTCACAAGAGAAAAAGGAAAGCAGATTTGAGAGTGTCCTTGGGAAATTGCAAGGAAATGTTGGTGCATCTGTAGTTTGAGTCCTTCTTGAGGTTGTCTGAAGTGTGTGGAGCTTTGATTCTGGGATTTCTCCTCAAGTTGGCATCCCTAGTGTTAAAATTCTACCTTCAAGTAAGTTTCCCTTCCTTATGTTGTTGAAATTTGTGGTGAACGCTGGTAATTTGTAGGCATGAAAATAGATTATGTAAGTTTAGGTCAATTTTAAGGTCAATTATATTCTTGTGGATTGTTGATGATTTATTTATGTTTTGATAGTTAAAAGTGGTTGAAAATGTCCCTAAGGACCTGTATCTGTATAAATGATCGGTTATGTTCTAAAAGCCATATGGTTTGGAATTGATGGATAAAACTAGTGAACAGGGGCTGTTGTAGTCAATACTGGACGTGATGGTCACTCTTTACGGGAATAAAGGAATTGGTTACGTCCGTGAAGATGAAAACGGCCATAAACGTGTTAAAGATGGGCGTATGAGGAGATTAGAGGTCTTTACGACCATATAAGGGACCAAGACGTGCGTTGTGGTCTTACAGTAGTGGCATGTTTGCCTTAGGTTCGACAGCTTGTTCTTCAGGCTAGGCTTGTGTTGTGAGGCCAAACAAACGATACATGGTGGACCATTTTATGCTCACCCACCTTTGTTGAGGTGTAGGCTTCTGCTACACATTAGAGGCAGCCGGCCCTAATTTCTTATTTTAGGCAGTTACCGAAATTAGATGATTTCTCTAATTAGGTTTAGTCTATAAATAATCCTCATTGTACTTGTAATTCTTTGAGCACCTAATAATATACGAAACCCTAGTTGCCGCCCGTGGACGTAGGTTGATAGCAATATTAACCGAACCACGTAAAATTTCTCGTGTTCTTTATTTTGCTTTCGGTTTTATTTTCTGCGTGTGTGTAACGTTTTGACCTAACAACCTTGTCGGCTGGTCTGGATCTGCCACTGGTGAATTGCTTAGCACGATTTGGTACCATGCAACAAAGATACCTTTGGGCATCCTCGAATCCACTAGTTATTGATTCTTGTTGAGGTTGCACATGTTAATGTCCATATTGTGGTCTTAGATATTGTTGAGATGTTAGTTCTTGCATTGTTGATAATTATGGCAAGATTAGATAAATTCCTTTTATGTTGTTATTGATTATTGAAAACCTAGTGTACTCACTAGCTTGTAAAGCTAGCCCAAGTTTTTCAGATGTGTGTTAGCAGGTGATTGTTAGAGCGTGGCCTTAGTAGTGACAGGCTCGGGAAGACTGCTGGGTAGTGAAGCTTTTGCTTTGGAACAATATTTCGTACATGTGTTAATGGTCATGATGTAAACCGTTATAACACCAGGTTAATGATGTTGTGGGTTGTAAATATGTTAGTTTAACCAGCAATCCCTTTGGTTGTTCTGGGGTCATATGAATAATTTTGTACTAGTATTTTACCCGCGTGGTGTGGCCAGAAACAATATGTTTGTTTTTTATAAGATGTCAATTTAATCTATCACTTTTGAACTAACTTAGGATGGGTAGAGTGTGGTTATCGTCTTATCGATAACATGTGAACTTTATACAAATATAAAATTATATGAACAATTAAGTTAGACAAATGACATCATTTTTTTGCATGTATACTTAAATTCTGGTTACTACCTTAATTAGTTTAGTTTACTAATAATTAATTGCGATGTCAACTTATTGCATCTTTTTAACCTTAATTTCAAAAGTTATTCTATTAATATACAAACACTAAAAAACCATTAAAACTTAAACAAATATATAACTCTAATCAGTTTATTTGATAATATATATTATAAATTTTTATAGTTGAGTCTAGTATATTAATACTTTAAAGATATATTTATTAGTTCGAAGATAAGCAAATGAGTTAAATTGATGACATTTCCTATTTCATTAATACTCAGACCAACTAACCAAGCAAATTCCTAGACTTACCCATTGATTTTCCAAAAGATATATGATGCTTATTACTTTGAGACTTTCCAAAAGATATATGATGGTTACATACTGTAGTGTTAAGTTTTTCAGTTGACGTGATATAACTCTTCGTTTTCTCGTGGGATCTTGTATGGTGATTTTCAAGAAGTATCAAATTAATGGGGAGTTTCTAACATAACTTTGTGTGGCTTAATTCAACTAAGATAATGATTGAATTTGGATGCCAACTTTTAACATGTCAAAGTTCCTATCACGTTAACATATCCAACTCAATTAAAATCCATGAAGACTTAAGACAGTAAGAATCTCAGCATTTCTACTAACAAAAACATATGTAAAAAGCGTTTCGGTTCATGTTAGGGTACAATTCCAATGCTTAACCGTTATGTCTGTCAGTCTGTTAACATATCATATCAATATTATCCTACTTTAATGCATTCGTGGGGATAAATTTTAACATGGACATCAATAGTGGCATATTAACAAGTATGGACATAAAGTGATGATTAAGAACAGTATGCTGCCCAACGAAGGACGGTATGCACATATGTAAATATGTCTGTATGCAAGAAAGCAACTTACCTTTTGCTGAACAGATATATTTTGATTAAATATCTGAGATGCCTCTTCCACGAGTATAGTGCTACGTTTAGGCCTTTCTGTTTTTGATTTTTCCAGCCTAAGTTGGCTGGAAGGTGAGTCTAACTTGTCAGAATTCGATATTTCTGATGCTAATTTACGCAATCTAAGTTGACTGGAAGGTGACTCTAACTTATGAGAACTTGATATTTCTGGTGGTAACTTATGCAATCCAAGTAAGCTCCTGCCATCTGCGCAATCAGTCATTACCAAACTGAGACCAAAGAAAAATGTTGCAACTCAAAGCAAAAGTCTGCTTACATTGTGATTAAGGTGAAGCATAGAGAAATGATACCAAACAAATCAAGGCTGAACTTCTATCAGCCTATATTAAATAGTGAACTTTAATTCCAGCCCATGTCTGGTCTTATTTTAACCATCAACAAACGAAATTTGACTAGACTTATCTCTTTGAATCTAGATTAATAAATGAAGTTAGTCTGGGCATATATTTGCTCCTAAACACTTCTTCAGATCTTCAACTTAGCATGTAATGAATTGGAGCATGTACAGTTGTCTTATAGTTCAACATTTCAAAACAGGCAATGATATAAATACAGCAGAACTGCTACTTCCGTTTAAGCACCGTGAGTCCGTGAGGCTTCAAATGTTTACCTATTTATTTTGACAGTAGTAATTGCATTCACAAAGTCATAATTGTTTCATTTCACAAAATGTAATCTTTCCATTCAATGGAATCGTAACCTTTGCATTTTATTAATCATAATATTTTTCCAGTAACAAATCAAATTTTGCAGCCTGATTAGGAAAACATTGCCTCGTTTCCTAGACTTCAATGTGGTGCATTCACAATGTCTATTCCAACTGATTATTAGCTGGCCACACAAAATCTTCAAGCAATGAAAAGCTGCTTCTATGCCTGATTAAAATTCAACTTTAAATACGTCAATTAATGGATTTCGAAGCTTAGGGTTAGTCTGTTGCTATTCTCGGAAGTCATTTTCATTTGTTCTAATTGGTACTTCACAGTCTAGCGTACATGTCAATCTCTTATGTCAAAGCCTTTAAGAGAATCTGTTCTCCCACAGTGCTACATCAAAAAGAACTGCAACATTTGCCAGTTTGGACTATTGATCAAATGTCTAAATAAGAAAACTTGTGGACCAAAAAGAAATTTATTAAAGGAGTGTTTGGGATTGCTTACGAAACTGCTTATCTGCTTATTGTGTTTTGATACAACATTCAGCAGTTGAGAATGTTTCAGATCACTTATCCAAACTAATTGTCTGTGAGTGAGATAAGTTGTTTTGATTAGGTGATTAGATCATCTGCAACAAGTACATAAGAAAGCAACTCCAAACACCCCTAACTTCCAAATAGTAATTACTAAACTGTGTTTTCGTCAGCTTAAGCTGTATCAAATAGCCCTGTACTATCAGCTTCAGCTTAATGAGATTATCCACCCTTTAAACAAGTTGATGAGCTGTTAAGCTGACTCGTATACCTTCAAGTTTAGGCCATCCGTAGGGCCTTTTCCCTTCCCAAACCAACCCAAATGCCACGTCAGCGCCACATCAGCTTTTTTTACTTTTTCCTTCCCAACCCAAATCAACCCAAAAGTCAAGTATAGCCCTTCCCAATCAACCCAAACATTTTCTCTCTCCTACTCTCTCTACAAAACCAAAAATTAAAAAAAAAAAAAAAAAAAAAAGAAGTACAGCGGGTGAGTCGGGTTTACCAAGAGGAAACCGCCTAACCCAGAAGGAACCCGAATGTCTTCGGGTAGAGCTTTACGGATGGACTAATGCAATAAGCTTTTCGAATAAGCTAATCCAAACACCCCTCCATCATCTTTACTAGACCGAGGAAATTAATTAATAATACAAAACAACTGGTATCAGACTATGTAGTTCGAAAATATATATAGCTAAGTTCACGAACGAAACGGCGTATAAACTTTGACTTAAGAGTTTCACAGTAGTTCGAATTTCTATATAGATTACTAAAACAAAAATTTGGCATTCAAAATTCAAATGTTTGAAGAGCAATAAGTCTATATCGTTCTACTTATTTCCTTCGATCATTCACCGTCCAATCAAAATTTACAGCCAAACGCAAAACAACAAAGTAAACCGAAGAACCTGAAGAATTAGTAGCACCATTAGAAACTGGACCACGGGCAGCAGCGTCTTTGCCGTTCTCTATTTCCTCAGCACTACCACCGCCAGTAACTTCTCCAGTACTGGATGAAGAAGAGCTCGGTCCAACCTGATTCTGCTCCGGTTCAGCAGACGGCTCCACCGTCGGTTGAGCCACGACCATCTCCGGCAGTGAAATCGCCTGCTTTTCACGTATTTTTTGATCCAGATCTACAGAATATGCCAACTTTTGCCAGTTTCAATGCTTATTCGAAAAGCAGAGTGCAGCTGCTCCGGGACATGAACAAGAATCGTGGTGTAGTGCGAGAATCTGAGAAATTGGGAGAGGGACACGTTTGAAGTGAGTGGTGGGCGAATAACGGTAGCAGACGTACAAATGGCATCTGCGTGGTTTGTTCGAGACGGTGTCGTACTTCAAGAATTGGTAGCTATCAATGTACAAGTTGTTGCAGCGTCTTTGCTCTGGATTTAGCCTTCCTTGTCCTGGAAAAAGAACTTATCAACATTTCTAATTTCTTGGTGAAATGTCTTTCATGTGATAGTCAACCTTTTCTTGTGATAGTCAAATTAGAACCGTACCTTCTCTTTTTTAAGATTTTTTTATATAAATTTGTGTAAATTACATTTACTAAATTTTTTTAATTTTTAGTTACTAAACTTTATTAATTATAAAGAAAAGATAAAGATAGTCATGTTTTTTTAAAATTTAACTATTTTAATTTCTAAAACGGTTAAACATAACAGAATATTTATAAAAAGTGAAAAGGGGCTAAATTCAAACTTTGATTTTTAAAAGTTAAAACTAATTGCCAAACACGTATTTACTTTTTAATAATGGTTTATATCTACAAAATGTATTAAACTATACCTTAAATGTTAACGTGTGTCAAATTTCAAAAAATATGTTATTGTGTGTATTAAACTTCCTATTGTATGTACTAAACTTATACTTTTTTTGTTTTTTTATGTAATCAAAATATGTACAATAACTACAAATTAAAAGTTTAATACACACAATAATATTTTTGGAATGTAGATACACACATTAACATTTGGGTATAGTTTAATACATTTTAAAAAAGTAAACCATTTTAATAATGTAAAGTTACTTTCTTTTTATGAATACATCTTTTTCGTACGACTAATTATAAATGTTACAAAGATTCAACATTTTCACCATAGAGTTTGGCATAAGAAAATTTTGTCACCAAATTATCAAGATTTAAAAATAAGTAAATAGTACTCCGTACCAGGTAACATTAAAAAATAAAGGAAAAAAATCATATAAAATATAGGGTTTATATATCCAAAATGTATTAAACTATACCTCAAATGTTAATGTATGTATCCATCTTTCAAAAATGTTATTGTCTGTATTGAACTTTTAATTTGTTGTTATTGAACGTATTTTGATTACATAAAAAAACAAAAAAAGTATAAGTTTAGTACATACAATATAAGTTTAATACACAAAATAACATCATTTTTTAAAATTTGATACACACAATAACATTTTTGAAGAGTGAATACACACATTAACATTTAAGATATAGTTTAATACATTTTAAAAAAGTAAACCCTAAAATATAAACACTAATTTAATTAAAGTATGACTAATTTATTTGTCTTGGAATATGTATTTTTCATCCACCTTGTTTAGTGTTTAGTTGTTTACTGTAGCATATAAATCGATATGTTACGTACCTCTCAATTCTTGTGAATGAATTTGATAACATCTTTTATAATACTCACTCAAAAATGCGCAAGTAGAGAAGATGAAAGTTGCTGATATGAGGATGTTGAGGTAGATATGTGGAAAGACTCTGTTAGATAAAATCTTGGTTAAAGTTTTCAGTTCTGAATTATGAATGACTTCTATTGTTGACAAGCTCAGAGAGGAGAGGTTGAGTTGGTTTGGGCATGTTAAGAGGAGACAGTAGACGGTACCGGTTAGGAGAGGGGAGTCTACGAGGTGACGATAACATCCATCTTTGAGGTGAGAGAATAGAGTGGAGATAGATTTGCAGAAGTTTTCTCTCTTTAAAGACATTCATATAAGATCTCGTGAAGAAGAAAACTTATAATTAAGGAGTAGTATGGTAGGCTAGTCTAGGATAGAAAGTATATTTATATGGGTATTTCTACGGGTATTAATTTAGACTTCAATTAAATATCTGCTATACCGGTAACAATAAATCTAAGTAGTAGTAGTAATAATAACAACAACAACAACATTAGTCAATATAATAAATAATAATAATAAATAAAATATATAAATTTCAGCACTTCTATTTTCTAATTATTTAGTTTCTTTTCTTTTATCGGTTTCTCTTTTTATGTTTTTCTTCATTCTTGGATATTGTTTTATGCTCTTAGATTTGTTAGGAAAATTCTTGATTTTATAAATCAAATATAATTAAAGAAGGTGCATTCGTAGTCAAATCCCAATCACAAGTTTCTTCTCGCTCTTATATGAGATCAAGTTTTCTGCATTCCAATTTCCATTCAAAACACCCTATTTAGACTCGATATCTCATTCATCTTAATTCTGTTTTGAACACTCTTTAGGTCGCTATGTAACTCTATTCAAGGAGTATGTAAAGAAAATATTTTTACATGAAACCATTTTCAAACAACAAAGAGCAAAGAAAATATTTTTACAAACAACAAAGAAAATAATATCACATTTTTTTACTATGTGCTACTAATTGAACTCTCTTCGTCTCACATTTGAACTTGTCACATCATAAAGGGTCAATCTAAACAAAAAACAAAAAGAGGTCCAAATCGACACACCCTTTTGTACTATATCAAGAACAAAAAATGTAATATCATACCATGGACACAAGACTAGGTTATTCCCTCTCAAAATACCGACCGTAAAGTAGGAGCAATTTTGTCTTAAACAGGGATTGTAGTTGTCTTAACCTTGGAGCAAAAAGGCAGAGATGACTATCTGAACTCAGTTTTCTTTTCTTTACCGGTTCAGTGATCGAGAAGTAGAGATTTTTCAATTACACGTTTTGTTGTAATTTATGTGTGGAATGCTTTTGGGATTGCTATAATTATAGTTTTGAAAGACGGTTAATGTATCGATAGTTTTGTACTTTTGTTCCGTTTTATCGGTTAATTGGGTCAATAAGTCTTGGGGAAACGGTATAAAAGGGTAAGCTAGCGTCACAATCATGCTCCTGTGCTCGAAGTTGGAGGAATAAGGGTACGCTAGTTACGCACACTAGCACCTTCATGATTATCCCGTTATTGCCCGACTTAGAGGAGAGTTTTGGTTTAAGCAGGTATGTTAGTCGACTTGCCTTGGAGCTATAAGGGTGGATAACCTCATGATATGTTTTTTGTTTGTTTTGATCATGAGAATCTTTGTATATGATCATTATGATGTTTACATAATGGACTGAAATGGGTTCGAGATGCTCATCTCATCTTTTTGTGTGATGTTATGTAAAGTTTTCAATGGAAGCAAATGGTAATGATCAATGGTTACATTAAAGAGGGGAGAAGAATCGAAAATAGGAGAAGACCATGGTATACTAAATCTGTAAAGTTTAGGTAAAAACACCCAAACAATGACATACATTTTTATGTTGTTTTTGGATGAATCAAGTAAGGTGTTATTTGTTTTTTAAGAGTTTATTGGTCTGAACATTAAGAGGTGGTTCGAATGTTTATTTATATTTAGTTATTTGTTTTTTAAAAATTCTAAATATTTATAATTATCTGTTTTATGATATTTCATTTTCATGTTCAATTGTTAGTTCTTTGATACAACTTAAACTTGTCTAATTATAAGATAAAATATTTAATAAATTTCAAACCTCACATAGTAAAATAAAACTAAAATATTTAAAAGAAGTCAAATAGATCATTCCCAAACTTACGAGAAATTCGTGTGTATTACATGATGAAACACACTTCAAGATACAAAGTACTGGAGAAGAAAGTCATGTACGTGAAAGAAAATAAAAGAGTCTGATTGTTATACGATAATGATGCAGAAATTTTAAAAGGTTGTAAGATATAACTTTATCTCTTATTTGTAAGGGTTTTTAAGGAGACAAATGGTTGGTAGGGCAAGAAAAGATGCAAATAGAGGTGGTGATTCAAATGAGGATGGTTGAAGGACTGTTGTTGGTTCAAGTGGAGGTGATTCAAGAAGAATGATAATTAATTAAAATAAAAATCACGCAGTAATTAATTAAAACTTAAATAAATAATACATCATGTTTTCCATCACAAGTATTGCAAAGAGAGGTGGACTGTATTGGTTTTCAAGTGGTGAGGTTTCAAGCAGAATTCCAAATGGTGCTGGTGTTTACACTAACCCCTAAAAGTTGAACAACATTTACATTCAACAGTAAAAGGGTTCCATTTCCACTTCAGGATTAGGTGCAACATGAGGTTCAAGTAAGTCAGGTTAATCAATGACCAACTTAAGTTAAAGTTCCCACTCAACTTGAAGTTTTGATTCTAGAAGAGCAAGTTGTCCAATAAGAAGTACAAGTTCAAGTAAATGAAGTTGTTGAACATGTTCCAATTCGGGATCTTAAGATTAGGGGTCAAAGAGTATTGATGTGGCCATGATATTTTTGGTACATGTGTAGTACTTGACAATGTACGCTTCTTTTGTTAACACGACTTCAGTAGGCTTGGTACATGATGTCCATAAACTTTGTCATCTTTTGGTTGTTGCAATGTGGTTATTTTGGTATGTTTTGTCAAGTAATACAATGCTTACTTTGGTATCTTTTGTCAAACAATACAATGCTTATTTTGGCATCATAATGTACACATTGAATGGTTAATTTGATAGACAAAACATACTGCTACATTAATTTCATTGGATGTTTGACATAAGATGAATGTAATTACATAACATGCTTCATCAATATCCCTACTACTATAGACAAAACAACTAAAGACACAATTAAACTAGTAGGACCCTATCATACACTTTGATCTTTGACTTGTAGAAACTAAATTCATCAAATTGTTTCCTTCTAAGCTTACTCTCATAATGTCACCACAATCGCAATATATTTCCCCATTTCTTCTTAGAAATTGAGTTGAAGATGATGACATCTCGTTCTTTCACTAGGAAGAAGATGAAGACATTTGGCTATTTGTGTTTAAATGAGATGGTAACTGGTTGAATAGGCATAAAATATGCCTAAGAGTATATGGTGTAGGTGTAACACCACTTTTCCAGTTTTAATTTAAAAACATAATCTTACAAGTTAGCACCCAAAAATATCAGAGTTTCACAAAATACAGTTCTAAACCTACACGTGCTAACATTTACAAAAGTAGTGTCTAAGTTTGCTTCTTGAAAACCA
>JAUEJL010054161.1:0-20108 GCA_032274825.1 Drosophyllum lusitanicum
AAATTGGGTCGACACGAAACTGACCCGAACCCGAACGACACGAACCCGATAACACGAACCCGACCCGAATTGACAGCCTTACCTGTGCGAAAAGAATTGTTATCGATCAACAATAGATTGCCAAATCATCTCACTAGAAATGTAGTGATTACATCTTCGTTAGGCTAATAAGATAGTGATCATATCTACTCGTCTCATTTTGTCAATAAAAAACTTAAACAATGAATACAAATTAGGAAAAGGGTTGTTTAGTTTTTTTAATTGAAAAGAGAAAGGTATTTTGATCTTTTCAAGTTAGCTAGGGACCAAATCCGTAATAAGTTTGGGCCGAGAGGAAACATAGTCGTAAATATAAGCCACAATGACTATACCCATAATCTAAACCTCGATAACTAAAAACGTGATTTGCTCTATTATATGGAATGAATATATGTCTCGAGAAGACAGTACTTCTGCCCTAAGGGTCAGCAACTACTTAAACAACTTTGTTTTATCCTCCGAGATCACAAACAAATGTTATGATTATTAGTACGTCTTGGTTTCAAGATATGTATCAATCAAAATGTACAAAAGTTAAATCATCTTTAGACGAACTTTTAATTTATAAAGCAGTCAGTTATGCATGTAAATTAACCATCCAAGAACTTGAAACCTTTGATATTTTAAAATGGTGGCAAGGAACAAAAAATGCTGATCAATATAAAGTACTAGTCACTTCAGTTAGGGTTATTCTCGCGATCCAAGCTAGTAGCATACTTTCATAATGTTATTTCTCTTAGTGGAAGGATATTAAATGCAAGAAGATGCATGTTGACTATGGGTCGGGTAAAATGTATGTGATGCTAAAAAAACTATTATGATTCGATGGATACAGCACAAAACTGCTCAGATATTGAAGAAGGCTTAAACCATCTGGGGAACGAGATTTTAAAAGACGAATACCGTGATGAAGATATCGGTGAAGAATACATTGGCAACACTCAGGATATTAAAATTTCTGCAATTACATCATCCAACACTACCCCAAACAAGAATATACATATCCATACACATACAACTATTTACAATTTTTGAAATTTCTCTCCAGATATACCCTTTCAATAGTTTTTCTATAAATTATGTAATATTACATTTTTTTCCGAACTTGTGTAATTTTTCGTTTATGTTTCAATAAGTACAAATATTTTAAAATTTCTTTTATAGTATATTAAACGGACTATAAAAAAAACAAAACAAGAAGACCGAACCAGAAATTTTTTGAACCGAAACGAAAAAATCGAAGTAGAAAAATTCTAAACACAAAAGCTGCCGAAACGAAATAATTACCCAAAATATTATCTATAAATTTTGTCTTATTATAATGACAATAATATATCTATAACTGCCAAAAATAAATCAATAGAATTACTTTGGTCCGGTGGTAAGTAATTACATGTGCTTACTTTTTTTCCTATTAAGTTACGAGTAAAGTTATCCTAATCCAAATTAACTTAAATGTCATATCACATGTAATCTTATCTTTTCTTTCTTTTTTCTTTTCAACCTAAATTAATCCAAAATCTAAGTAGCACCCGTCCCAAATAACCCAAATATTTTCTCTCTTCTTATTCTCTCTACAAAAAAATAAAAAACAAAGAAATCAATTCGGGTGACTCGGGTGTGGGAAACCGAAAAGGAAAGGAGGAAGGGAACCCGAAGGGCTACTATTGGACTATTGGTGCTCCCGAAGGAACCCAAAGCCAACCCGAAACCTTCGGGTTATGCCATACGCATGACCTTAGTGATTTATCTATTTAAATCATTGTTATTATTATAAAAAGATAGAACTTCATAAGATTTTTCAACTAAAATTAATCTCATTAATCTTTTCTTTTTACTTATTATTAATAAGATTTTTATAGGGTAAATTACACAAAAATACAATAAACTATGTCAATATTGTCATTGTATGCAACCAACTTTACTTTGTACCTAAAAATACACACAACTTACAAATTTGGTTCATTGTATACAAGTTACCTATGACAATAGGTAACTTACCGGTAACATGACAAAAAATAAAAGAAATTTGTACCTAAATATACAAACGACTTTAAAATTTTGTTCATTTTATACAATCGGTAACCTAACTTGGTCATCAGATTACCAATTGTATACAAATGAATCAAATTTGTAGGTTGTTTGTATTTTTAAGTATAAAATAAAGTTAATTGCATACAATGACAATATTAACAAAGTTTTATATTTTCGTGCATTTTACCTATTTTTATAAGTATAACTAACTACAAAATTAGGTATGGTCTAAATCCAAACTTTATCTTTATAATAAAATTGTAATTTTAAAGTTTATCATAAACGCTCGTATGAAACATCTATGTTTTAAACTCTTGTTGATAAATCATAATCAGAACATAATAGTACAGATTTATAAAGCTTACAAGGGCTAAAAGTTGGGCTTCATCCAAAAATAAGAGCCCACCACAGGCCCGTAGCTAAATAGACTACGTGTACAAAACTACAAATCAACCGATGTGTTCTGAGAAACAGAAATCAAGCTCGCCGGAGAACACAATGGTGTCTTTACGCTTCCCATTTTCGTTTTCTCAGTCCGCCACCACGCGCTTTCCCTCCGGTTCATTTTCACCCGCTACAATCGCCTGCTCCGTCGCTGTCTCCGCCGCTGTCGGTGCCGGCATTTCAGCTGGAATTTCTATTTCACAAAATTCCACAAATCCATCTCTTCATAACGCACTAAACTCCTTTATTTCCAATTTCTCACGCTCTTCTCCCCTATGGGGCTCACTGTCTCTCTCCGACGCCTCCGCCGCGGTAGTCACCGAATCTAAGACTGGCGCTTCGTTTCCGGCAGTTTTGAAGGATTCTCAGGGGCTTTTAGGGATTGGACTGAGGAGAAAGGCTGTGTTTGGGCTGAAGAACATCGATGTTTACGCCTTCGGTAACTTAAGTCTTTGATTTTGCTTCTCAATAGTAATGCATTTACATGAGTTACAATGCACTTGTAGCTTTTATGTTGAATTCAAATTTCGTGATCCGAAACCTAAGATTGAACATTGAACTTTCTATTGGGAGTCTGTGTTGTTTGATTGATTCATCAGTTAATATCATGTCGACTTGCGATTGGATCAGTGAAAAGTAGATAATAAGATAATTGATTGATGGAAACCACATATATCATATATGAAAGTTTCAGTAATTGCTTTCTTGCAATAAGCTTATCAAAGTTTCAGTAATTGCTTTGCTGGAACATAGCAATTTGCGTAAACATTAACTTGTGTATGTTTTTATCAAAACCTTTTTCGTTAAAGACAATGCATAAACGTGTTTCATATTACAGGTTGTCGATTTGCAGCCTTTAAGATATGTAGTTTGATATGATTGAGAAATGACTTTCTTTAGGTGTGTATGCTGATGAAAATGATATCAAGAATTTTTTAAGTGAGAAATACAGAACGCTCTCAACAGCTGAATTGAAAAACAAGGACATCACTCAAGATTTGATGGAAAGTGATATAAGTGTTACTGTTAGGCTGCAGATCGTTTATGGAAGACTTAGTATTCGTTCTGTTCGTAATGCATTTGAGGATTCTGTGGGAAACAGATTAAAGAAATTTGGAGGATCTGATAACAAGGAGTTACTTCAAAAGTAAGTCCTTTCATCAACCTTATATATAGGTGTCAATATCAACCCATTTGCTTATTATAAATCGGTTGATTTGGGTTGTGTTTATATTGAAAGTCTCCCAGAGTCTATTTTATTGCATACAACTTCCTAAATCTTTTTATTTAAATACTTAGATTATTATTACTATAAGTATCTTGTTTTTTTTATGATCATAATTAACACATTAGTTATGTAAAAATGACCTGTCCATTTTGCTACATCAAATTTATACCGACATCATGAATTGTAACTTGTTAGCTACAACAATTTCATCTAACGAATCCTTTTTATGCGTCTAACTTTGCAAATTATGACGGGCTTTTTCTTTCTATATGTCTATTTTACACCTGCTTTTTACTATTAAATAAGCAGGATTGTCAAGTTTTACCGTATGCTTTAAAACATTTTTTAGTATAGCTTGGTTAATTTCTTCACTAATAAAGTAAGAATTCTCAATCATGAAATGTAGAGGTAGCAATTCTGACCCATTTTTTAAAAGGCAAATTCTGACATTTACCTAATAATTGGTCGGTTTGGGTTATATTTACTCCCACAAGTCAAATGGATTGAAAGTCTTCCGAAGTGTATTAAAATGTTTACAACCTCCTATATCATTTACTCAATGAATTTATATAATCTTTTCATTAATCAAGTTTCTGCAATCATATCTGATACATCAATCATTCAAAAAATCAAAAAAAGGACAAAAGGGTGTTAATGGGTCTAGCTGACCATCCAATAATGAAAAGTTGCTCATGCTGTGAGACAAGTGTATCTTAAAAGTTGTTTCTGTATATGATAGGTTCACTTCTCAGTTTCGAGATGAATACAAGATTCCTCGGGGATCTATCATTGAACTCTCGAAGGAAAAGGGCTACGTACTCCGGACCACCAGTAAGTTCACATATTCAGTTTTATATAATCTGATTTTTTCTGCATGATGCTTTATTTTCAGTTACTTGTTTCTCTTACCATAACAAACATGTAAAACAATCATATAAGTTTGTTGTATGATGGTTTTAAGAAACTAATTTGTAGTTAAACTTTAAAGACATATTAAAACTTAATGAAGTTGATTATACATGAGAAGCTATTCATCTTGTGCACTTTTAGCTTATAGAGTGATAGACTTTTTTTTTTAATTTGTTGGATTTGTCTTTTGTTTGTAAAATGTGATAACAGATGAAAAGAAAAAAAACACTTGAGTTTGCAAGAACTAGTAATTTAGACAAGTTGTGCAATTGCTATGCAATTGTACTTGGCCCATTTTGTACAAGATCAGTGATTCTCACATAGCAAAGTGTCCTTTCTTTTTTCTACATATTCGCTGAACACTATGGTCTGCTTGAAACAAAAAGTCAAGCTTGTTCTTTTTCTTTTTTTATTATTAGCTAATATATTAGATTATATACTATTGATATTTTTGGTTGAAATCATGTAGTTGATGGCAAAGAGGTAGGAAGTGTCCATAGCGACCTCTTATGTCGATCAATTTTGGATCTATACATTGGCGATGAACCTTTTGATTCAAAAGCGAAAGAAGACATTGACCTCAAATTGGTTTCCACCATTACAAAGTGATACTTGCTGTTCAAATCATCTTCTCCTTGCAAGGTTTTGTATCTATAGTTAAGGTTTATACCGGCGAAGACCAAGATCATGACATGAATGAGTGAATATTGTGTATGCAAGTATGTATTTGTTGATGTTTAAAGATCGTCGTTGTATGAATAATCATGGCTTATGCACGAAGGTTTGTACAATATGCATCGGCAATGTTTGTATGATTTAAGTGTTTGCTTACATCTGTTTACAACCAGAAGTCGGTGAAAAGGCAAAGAATTGGTGAAAGTGAGCAGGGGCATGTTACACAAGAAGTTCACTTTCAACCAAATGCACCAAGTACAAAAAAACTCATGTCCATAACATGATCATAGTATAGTTATACATCATACATGTGCCCTAACCCCTCCTAACTTCTACCATTTTTTTTATCAATTCAACAAACCTAGAGTGGGCATAATGATGTTGAAGGCTAGAATTATGTTTCATTTGATGTTGATTGTGATAATGGAAGGTGTCTTGATGAAGCCGGTGATGGGCAAAGTGTATAACGTGGGCGACTCTCAGGGCTGGAATATTCTTGTCAATTCAAATTACACCACTTGGGCATCTTCAAAGAAGTTTCGTGTCGGAGATACTCTTCATAAGTATCCTTAAGTTTTTAGTGTAAAATGGAGTGGCAATTCTATAAAGATTAAAACTTGAAGAGTTGAAGTGTAAACTTTAAAATTTTGCTCTTAGTTGCACTAAAGATGTTAGTAAAAACTTTATATTCACATATGCAGTGTTTCATTATAACCCAACCAACCACAACGTTGTGCAAGTGAACTGGCATGGTGGAAGCTCATGTAACATAACCAGACCATTGAAAACATATGAAACCGGTAACGACTCATTTACCATCAAGGCACCCGGTCATTACTTCTTCATTTGCAGCTTCCCGGGCCATTGTAAGGATGGCCAAAAGCTCAATGTCAGAGTCCTTAAAAAGTATTTCCTGACCAATGTTAGCTCATCTACAGGCACGACAACGGTTGGGCCTCCAAAGACAAGTAAAATAGCACCACAGTCGGTTGCCAATGTTGCAATTGACTATGACTACTTGCTTGGGTGCATTGTGGTTGTGTCCACACTTTATATCGCAATTTGGGTTGCGTAGTTATAATTTGTGTTGTTTTTGTTTATGCTATTTTAGTGTAATTTCCCCCCTTATTTTGTTTTGTTTTTTTTTTTGTTTATGCTAATTTAGGGTAATTGTATCTAAAATGCAAGTATTTTCTAGTGATTGATCTTTGTAGGAAGTACCCTATTGGAATGATTTAACCTTGAACCCAACCTGAACTACACCCCGTTCCCAGTTACAAATCCAGAACATGACTTTCAAGCTTTAATATAGCAATTTTTATCAGCAAATAACTTGTCAACATGTTTGGAGTTCACACATCACACAAAAAACAATTAAAAACATTATTCAGACCTCTTTATAATTATGAACATTCAATAATTATGCTAAAAACAATCGAGCGATCGGGTTTCTGGTGGGTTGTGGTCGTCAAAGAGTTCTCTTGGTGTCGATGATTAGAGTTTTTCTAGTGACGCTGGCTAGGGTTCGCAGGTAGCGTGGAGTTTGTTGAGCGTTTATGTTTCGGGTTTGATTTTATATTACATTAGATTAAACAAATTCATATTGAATTGAACTAAATATAATGAAATGACCAGTTGTAGAAGGTCAATAATAATTACAATAATGATTAACCAAATTTAAAAAATCTAAATGGTAAAGCAAATACAAAATCTAAATAGCACGTTCAAAAAGTTACGCATTTATACTCTGTATTTTCTCAAATAGCGTGTTATATTCTTAATTTCTTATTATTTTTTATGTTAACTCAAATTCTCCTAGCAAGAAGACAAGTATATGTATCATTTTGTATTTTTTTCAGTTTATTTTGAGTAACCAATTCTTGCGTAGAGAACCCTAAGGATGATCTAGTTTTGCCAAACCCCTCAAAAACCATAACAACTTCGTGTCTGCACCTCAAAAACAGGATTCAAATTCAGAATCTGGTGCAACAGACTGAAAGGGAAAAAAAGGTGTCACCTTTGCACTTTTGAAGCAGGGGATGGTGAGTCAACAAATTCCAGTAAGCATAAAGAGTTGAAGATTCAAAGGTCAGAACATAATCAACCATCAAGATTACATTTGAGCGAGTGAAGATTGGAGAAGATAGTATTGGTGAAACATGTGCAGCTTCCAAGGATAAATCTAAAACTGTTTGATAGATAATCTTCTCTAATTAGACTTGGGAAAGCATTACATGTCAGCACTTGTATCTTTCCTCTACATTAATGATTACTTTTAAATGGATTTCCCGTTTTAGCAAGTTCTTTGAAGTAGTTGGAGCAATGACTATGCTCTGACATCTAACTGTTTAGTCATTCATATATTTTCTCTAACCATCCAAGATGTTTACTCAGAAAAGTTCATTTGGAGCTTCGACTATGCTCTGATGTCTAACTGTTTCCTCGGTCATTCATATATTTTCCTGACCATCCAAGATTTTTTCGCAGAAAAGATTGAACCATGGTCTCTTTGTTAATAATTCTAAAATTCTGAAACATGGTATTCATGTGTTCTTTGTTGATTCACAAGAAACAAATCAGTCAATACCCAGATGAACAAAAATACACAGATTCTCTGATCAAATGGGTCAGTGGAGAGTTGGAGATGTATGAATATACATCAAGTCAAACCAAAACCGAAACAGCATATGTACATTAGGCTCTGCACAGAAAATGATATTTAATCAACTGCTACGTGTGTAAGGTTTGTAAATATATAGAGTAAATAGAACAGTGATAAGCTGCATTCGACTTGAATCATTGATAATTTGATATTATAACTCATAATGTTTTTCTTAATCACATAATCGAGCAAATGTAATTTCGAATTCCATACCCGTTCTCATTTCCGTGAAATTCGTGTTGGTACATTTGAGCATTGGGTGCAAGAGCCACGGGCTGCTCTCATCGAAGCATAGAATCCCTTCATCCATTTTTTTTAACAATCATTGTGGAGACATTTCATGGGGAGATCACTTGTAGATACATGACATGTTCATAGCATCAAGTAGAATGCATGTTATACCATGAAAGTAGCGGCTTCTTCAGGTTTGCCAGTTTATAGCAGGGCTCAAGATTACAATATCCTAAAGAATTATCCTGTACAATACAACAGAAAGTGAATCAAATAACCCATAAGTTTTCCTGAACTTAACAAACAACAGCAAAGTGTGTGAGCAAAATTATGTGAATTCACTTTCATCGTAATAAAGAAACTTATCACAAACACCCCACGCCTAAGATTGGGTTTACAGGTGGATATACAGGGGTCTGAAGAGTTGGATAACAGATCAAAATATGCATTTTTTTCAACCAGCTCAAATTGGGTCGACCCCAAGCACCTTTTTGTCTTTCCTTTGCTTGACTTTTGCAAATTATTTCAATGTGATAATCTCTCTCTCTCTCTCTCTCTCTACACACGCACATAGGTATATATCATATATGTATGTATGCATGTAAAAGATAAAGATGAAATTTGGTTTCATAAGGCTTGCAGTGCACATTTGGGAATTTGGAGAGATTAATCATAACATCAATTCATAAACGCAAGAAATATACATTATTTGATGGGGGGTATTATTAGATGTTTAAACAAAACCCGTCTATCCAAACCACTGGACCCCCCAGAGTGAAGTGATGTCTAAAAAAATGTCTTTGCTTTAACATTTCTTAATTGTCTGTATTGAATTTAAAAAAATCACGATTGGTTGCCTATGGAAACTTCTGTAAAAAAAACAAAATAAGCTGGTAAAAATTGTGCTTTCAAATACTCGAGGAACAGAACATTGGTGTACCCTACCTTGATTAGAACATGAGAAATGCACACCAAAAATCAAGCTGAATATCCCAATCTAGAAAAACCCCACTTCATCCAAGTAGAAAAGCAATGTTTTGATAAGTGTTCTGGTAAATCCACCTGCAAAATTTAGAAACATGAATACTATATCTACAGGAATCAAGAATGCAGATCCAATGAATGCATCATAACTATTACTAGAGGTGGCAAATGGGGGTCCAGTGGTTTGGATAGACGGGTTTTGTTTAAAATGGATCATTATCGGTACGGGCTAGGTTGACTGGCAAACACATTTTGGACAATTTCTTACGCCCTGTTCTCAAGTTTAAGTAAGGGAGGAAAGGAAAAGAAAGGAAAGGAAATCCTATCCTTCCAAATCATCCCAATTTTGGGAGGATAGATTTGATATCAAAATAAGCCTACATTCCCCCTCCAAACCCCTTCATTTCCTTTCCTTTCCTTCCCTAAGTGAAACTCAAGAACACCTTTTTTAAAGCTTTCCATCCAAATCCTTTCCTTTCCTTCCTTAAAAAAAACTCGAGAATAAGGCGTTAAGAAAGAATTATGCTTACTAAATTCGTCCAAGTATGGTTAGAAAAACAATATTACTACAATAATCATCTAAAACTTCAAATAAAATCCTAATTGGTTTTGCACATATGGCATCCCAAATAAATTATTCATCTAAATAGTAAAGGCAGAGGTGGCAATTGCGAAATATTTACTCATAGAACATTAGATGGGTTTTGTTTTGTCTCAAATAGGTTGAACAGGTTGAAAGTGGAACAAAGTCTATTTTCAATGCATAAAAACTCCTAAACCGCTTTCATTCAATGATTCAGATTATTAATATAACAATGCTGTTTTCATGGTTATAATAAATGATGTATAAAAGAAAAAAATAAATAATATGATTAAGAAAGTGTTTGCAAGTTAACCCAACCCGATCTGGCCTAGTTGTTTTGACTTGTTACACAACTCGCCTGCCCACATATGCTCTGATATAACAGGGCATAACTTGACAATAATCTAGGCTCAATAAGAACTTACACTGCTCCATGAAGTAGAATATCCATCAGTAGATAGCAACCAATAACTAGCCTTGGATTGAAAGTCAATCCTATTATAAAAGAAGTCTATATCCAGAAGATCATCATCACGGCTGGAATTCCTCCTTCTTTTCTTTCTTTTATGTTTTCCTTTCTTCTTTCTTTTTAAATCATCAGAGTCGCTGTCATGTTCTGCTAATAAACTGTTATCATGCAACAATTCATGCTTGCCAGCATGACGGAAACTTAATCCATTGCTGTTAAATAACGATTCCCAATCCCAATATCCATCTGACAAAAAGTAATGAAGAGCCCAAGACTGCAATCCTAATAATTTCATCAAACTTATTATGCCTTTTGTATTCCAACATTCTTTAATTAGAGGAGCTAAACCATTAGGGTTTTCTGGCAGAGAACACATCTTTTGCACAATATCCTTGATTTGAGTTTTTTCATCCCTGTGATCATCTTCTTGTAAAAGCTGCACTAGTTGTCGCCCTCGATTAATAACAGCATTTAATAAAAGTATCTCATCAATTGAATCTGAGTACCTGAATCTGGCAAGTATGACCTCCAAATAGTTTTTAGGTTCTTCGGTTATTGGGTGGTCAAGAAACTTTCTGAGCAAGTCGAGAAAAATACAAAGTTCCCGTTCATCAAGAAGAACTAGAAGATGGCAACCTAAGGTTGAGAAAGCCTCTTCCGTTAGGAACTCGTTAATGACTTTCCATATGTCCTCCATATCTTCTTTGTACATTAAACTCACAAACATATTTACGAAGAATTTCATATCCAAAAACAAAATGTCACCATCCTTTAATGTGTCAGCAAACTCGTGAGAAGACCAAAATTCAGGAACGTTTTCAAGAAAATTTTCAACTGTTTGTTCAACATCCAGATCGAGAAAGTAGTGAGGTTTTGTTGCAACCATGGCAGGGGATTGACCGTGTTTTCCTTTCCATTCAAGCTCCTCCCAACAAATATCACGATTCACAAAAGCAAATTGAGATAATGCCTTGGCCCCCTTTCTATGCTCCACATCGCTAGTGCCACCAAAATTTGAGAACCAAAGCAAAATACGTCTTCTATTTCCTATATGAGTAATAATTAATCCAGCATTAGAATAACAAGATCTATGTTAGCAACCTTTATGGACTAAAAGCTTTTGTATATAGTCCCAACACCTAACACATGTTAAAATGAGCGATTTTGACCCATTTTCTTATGAATGGATCTATTCAGGGTATGTTTTTATCTCTACCAGTTCAAATGGTTAACAAATAAAACCTCTCAATTATTTTATTCAATAAAAATTTAAAAGTATATGTGATTTTTGTAATCTTAATCTTATTTGACATGCAAATTATTAATAAAAAAGTTACAAACTTTTTACACTAATTGTTGCAGCTCAACCGGACCCACCCAATTCAACATGCACCAAAGAAATAACCAATTCAAATTGACCTGTTTCCCAGCCTGCCTAACCGGCCAAATTTTCCAGCTCTAATAAGATCGTTGGATGCAGTTTGAGACGCTAACAAGGTGTCAAGGTCAACTTGTCCGTATTGGCATGCCCAAATTATGTGACACTGCTATGTAGATTCTATCTTTGCATCTCATTCTAGCACTAAGTCACTTTAATGCATACTTACTTTTGGATGTCCTTAACCTTTATATTACTAATATTATCTCTATGCCATAGTTATGTACTTATATTTCAACATTCAATGATTTTGTTAAGAGTCATGTAAATAGGCAACAATTCCACATAATCATGATTGACAATGGTTATACTTCCATGATTAATATAGGAAACAATACTATGACCATACTTAGATAAGTCTATTAAAGGCGGAAATTTAACCAAGTTACCTCTAAAAAAATCCTCTAGCATGTTGCTATTCTTAGCTAGAATTGACCCTGCACTTTTTGGATGTTTCTCAAAAATCATCTGCACAAGTTGAGCTGCTAGGTCCCTCTTTTGTGAGCTTGTTCTCAGTAAAGTTAAAAATAACTCACATTTTTGCTTGCAGGATAGAGAATTTATCCCTGAAACATCTTTGCAAAGCCAAAGCCGCGCCTCGGATCGAATTTGAGATGAAACTAATGAGTGGACTACAAACTCTAAATCATTCAAAAAAGATATTCTACGTTTAATGGAATCATCACTTCCATCCCAACTCCAGTCTGGTTCTGAAAGAAACAAATGAACCATTTTATCAACTGCGACCTCTACGCCAAATTTCCGTATGCTCCACCTAAAATAGATTAGAGAATCATAATCAGTGTAAAAGACAAAATACACTGAACTCATAAGGCAACAGTATACGCCTAATCAACTGATAACACCATAAAAAAAGATGTCTCGCATTAAGCGAAGCTCTAATGAATGATGAACAGAAACTTCGGCTACTGTAAGTCAATAATAAAATTGAGGCTTATATATCAAATGAACAAAGTCATGGATGCTTTACTATGAGGAAACATCACATTTCTAATTTGGTGATAAACCCTGTGACCTAAAATAGATGAAAGAATCATAAATTGATTAAATTCATAATAACTATAAAAGATGAAATACACTGAATTCACAAGACTGAAGAAGTATGACCCTAATCTGCTAAGGACTATATATAAAACAAGAAAGGAAGCCTTGCAAAGTGCTTAGTTCTAAGGAATGATGAATAAAAACTACAATACGCACAGGAAGGCAATAAAAGATTTAGGCCCTAGACTATCCATGTCTACATATAACCAGATCGTGAGAAGACAACAAACAAAAAATCCCGGATTCTGAGGAACAGATCGGTCAAAGGCGAATTCAAACGACTACTACCATTCAACTATTGAAATTCGAAGACGTATACAACTTTGTTCTTCATTTGAAGCAGAAAAGTAAAATTTTCAAACACGAAACTGAAGCAAAATAAAGATGAATTACCTGATAGATAGATAGATAGATAGATAGATAGATAGATGGATAGATGAGATGTGAAAGTGAAGCAATGGTGTTGAATTTAGGCAGAAACGAGAGAAGGTTTATAAAAGAGGAGGAGATATTGAATTGCCAGGGTTTGATTTATGGACGCGAAGAACGTTCAATTCTAGCACTCGAATTTAATGGCATCAATTGAATTAAAAAATATGAATGTACAGGTATTTTCGTAATTTATATGTAATGTTTTTATATATCATATGTAATTGTATATTGAATCATCTATGGTTGTATATTAAATCATCTCTGATTGAATATTAAAATTTTAGAACTATGTTTTTTATATTGACTTTATTAATTATTTCTTTTATATATGTATTAAAAGATACGATCTCAATTACTTAGAATACGCGTAGCAGAATAGTATTGAAAGTAATTGGCTTGGCATTATTATTACTAAATAAAATACTCGTATGATATATAGATTGTATTTAAAAAATGATAAGCAAGTAATATTAATAAAAATAAATTTAATAATTATAAAACATAAAAGAGATGAGAATTTAAAGAATATGGCGACAAACGATATTAACATCCAAACCAACTGTGATTGTATCATTATACGAAGAGACTTGAGAGCACAGATGTGATATCATAATATTATAAAAAGATGTGATTGTATTTCTTGAAGAAACTATTGATCATTATTGTTATAAATAAAGACAATAAGGTTACATATTTATTGGATATAATTAAAAAGAATTTAAAATGATAAAACTATAAATTTAGTTAAATATGATATTTTAAAATATTGGTTCCTCGTGAAGCTTGGGGATGTAGTTACATGCTCATGAATATAAGTGTAAATATGATATTTATAAATTAGAATGACCAAAAACGATATTATATAATGTTTAAGAAGGTTATATATGAAATATTCTATAATAATTTTGATTCAAAATAATGTGAAAATTGAATCCAATTTTGAACAAGAAAAATCAATATTTGATTTCAATTTTTATTTAACCCTACACGAGGAAATGGAAGATATGGTGGTCTATTGCGACGCGTCACACGTGGGGCTTGGATGTATAATAATGCAACAAGGTAAAGTAAGTGCATATGCTTCTCAGCAGCGGAAACCACATGAATATAAATATCCGACCCATGATTTGGAGTTAACGGCAGTGGTATAAGAGTCTGGAATACGAAGACACTACCGTTAAGAGCAACATCTACGCCGATTATAAGAATCTGGAATACGCTGCTGATCAGGAGAATTTGAATATGAGACAAAGAAAATGGATCGAGCTTGTAAAGGTCTACGACTGGGAGATTCTATATCTCCCAAAAAGGCCAATGTGGTGGCGGATGCTTCGAGCAAGAAGAGCATTTTCTTGTTGCTGAAGGTATAGTGAACGAGAGTAATGGTGACTACGACCTTACTAGACTCGATTCGAGCCGCTCAGTAAGGAACTTTGAAAGACGAAACCAGAAACAGGAGCGAATTAAAGGCTAGAAAGCACCAATGACTAAAGACAGCCGCGGGTTATTGACGCGATATGGTGTATCTGGGTACCGAAGATGACGGATGTCCGCACGGTATTACTATATGGAGCACATAAGTCCAAGTTTTCTCTTCATCCGGGCACAATAAAGATGTACCGAGACCTAAATATAGATAACCGTGGCCGGGAATGAAACGAGGTGTGGCGAGATAGGTGGATAAGTGTTTGACTTGCCTGCGAGTAAAGGCAGAGCACCAAATACCTCATGGAAAATTTCAACCATTGGAGATACTAGTATGGAAATGGTAGCATATCATGATGGATTTGATCACGAAACTGCCGAGGACCCCAAGAGATTGTGACGTAATTCGGGTTATAGTGGATCGATTGACGAAAGGCGCCCACTTTATTCCTATAAAAGAAGCCTTTTCGGTAGAAAAGATAGCGGATGTATATATGTTAAAAATGTGGCATCATGGCACGGGGTGCCGGTTTCTGTTGTATCTAATCAAGATGTACGGTTTCTGTTGAATAAGGAGACTCGATTAAGAATGTTGAATTTGAAACTCATTTGTATCTGCTTGTAAAGAAACAAAGACCAAAAAGAACACGGGATTTAGAGTATCAAACCATATTAGAATTGTAATTAATGACAGGGGTTCATCTTTATGACCTAGCAGAAGCTAACAATAACAATATAATACGATCGAGTTTAGGAGCTAGTGAATCATGTTAAAACTTTAATTGAATATGTAGAGTTTGTATTTAGATTGCAGAGAAACCTAAGTGATTGGAATTTCATAATACAACCAAGGATCGAGTGAGATTGATTATAACTCGTTGGGTTATTGCCAACCAAAATAAAAATAAGTCATGAACTATGACTAGAGTTCGGTTGGGCTTTTGTCAAGGGTTTACTATGGTGGTCGAAGGAAACAATAGAAACTAAAATTGGAGTCATGGTTTTGTTTTCTTCGAGATCTGTAAGGAGACTCATAGGTGTTTTCAATCGAAAACATTCATGTAATGGAAAGGGATTGAACCAAATACCAACGGTGGGCTCAGGTCGAACTGAAAACCATTTTGGGCCTAAAACCGATTGGAAACCCTTTTCTTGGACAATTGAAAACATAGGTTGAATCGAAAACTAAAGGTGGGGACTTGATCAATTGAAAACTAACAACATAAATAAATTGAAAAGTTTGCATCTGATAAAGTTAATTGAAAACCATGGGTGAGGTGAATTGAAAACCTTATTGGGCATCAAAGCAATTGAAAACTCACAAGGTAATGGATCGAAAACTAAGTCTCGGCTGTAGTAATTAGAAACTTTGACTTGGGTCTTACTTTGATTGAAAAGCATGTTTGAGAGTGGATTGAAAGGTGGTTTTCAATCTAATCGAAAACTTAGGTTTTCAATCCAATCGAAAACTGGGTTTTCAATTGAAGTAATGTAACATCCTCAGAACGGGCATAGACGTGTACGAATCTGTATTTGAAGAAAAAGATCAAAGGGAAATCATTCAAGCCTCAAATTTCAGCAGCTAATAAGGATTGTAATATGTCCATCTTCATCATCTTCTTCCTTCTTTGTAAGTCTTCTAGCTCAAGTTCTTCATTCTTTGATGCTTTAGGTTAAAATGGGTCAATTTTGAATTGGACATTAAGGATGGAATTTTATTGTACCAATCTGTTCCTACATCAAGTATAAGTGGTTAGGAATCAAATTCTTGGATTAAAGTGTTAGTTTTGATTGAATTTAAGGATTTTGTTCAAATGGGCCAAATTTGATGAAATTGATTCCAAATCTTGAATAGTTTGATTGATAAATTGTATGTTTTTAGACTCTTATTGGTACCTCGTATGATGTACAAACACTGGAAGTTGATTAGAAATAAATGAGTTTGAGATTGAGATGAAAATGGACAGAACAGGGGGTTGGAATTCGACACTGGTATGTAAATGGGTTGCTTGCGGGCACAAGGAGATTCCTTGCGGGCGTAAGTAATGCCCTTTACGGGCACAAGCATGAGGCTTGCGGTCGCAAGGTGGTTCTGCCTAGTAACAGCAAACAGTTTTGTTGTTTTTTGTGTATTGATGTATGAGAAGCTTGTTTAGGTCAATAACTGGATTAAGGACATCATTAATGGATTAATATTAGTATTATAGTTATTGTACTATGTGTATCATGTCTAAAAATGTAGTAATGTGTTATAGGTGAGCTCGACGATCAGGAAGAGCCGGAACATTATATCTGCATGTTGTAGCTATACAGGTGAGTATCAGATAACATAAGAATTAATATAACTATATTATATATTACGTGTATTTGAGAAGTAAATCAAAGAAAGGTAATCTATATTATTGAATGTATGAAATACCTACTGAATAATCTGATATGCACTTGAAAAATGTAAGATATGAATCATGATTATGATATGTGTTTGTATGCGCGTTATGAGACCCTGAACGGGTCAACTATGTGTTTGTGATCAGATCCGGATATGAGGACTATTTATAGTCCGTTATCGAGGCCAGCATGAGGTTTGGGATGACTTGAGGTCTACGGGTCAATGATAGCGTCAACGGCACCTGGAGAGGTATTTAGGGTCTTGCAAGCCCAATGTTTCTCGAATGATGATGAGACCAGCTTCCCGTTGTACCGAATGGAGTCTTTGACTTCATAACGCAATGGTGGACCGCTTTACGCTCACTCACCGGCGCGGTTGATGTGTTTGGTACCCTAGTTAGGAGCATTGAGCCAGACTAGCTATCCTGTAAGATTATGTTGCCTTTTAATTACGCTAACTCATTGCGAGATACTAGGATAACACTATCTGATGATTATTATTGATATGTGATATGATATGCTTATGTTGATCTTTATGCTATCTTATGCTCGCTATAACTAACAGATACTCTCTTCATTGTACAGGTGACATTTAGAAGTGAGGATTTTGGGTGCATGCTGGATATTTGTTTGGAGGAACACTTATCAAGGTACATTATGTTTGCAAATATTCTTTTGTAATGGTCGGTCGTTTGATCACGGTAACACCAACCAGTCTTGTATGACGTGGCTAGTTTTGTTTGTATATATTTAGCCACTTTAATTTTCGCTACTTATGTAAACTTTCAAAACAGGTTTATTATAAGTTATGTTTACAAATGAACCGACGCAGTTTGGAAACTTAAATAACTTTAAAATAATGGTTTTAAAAAAATCTGTTTCTCAACATGGCGGTGTTGCAATTGAAAACTAAGGTTTTCAATCCAATTGAAAACTTGGTTTCACTTATGATTCTAAACTAGACTCCTAGGGTTGAATTAAAAACCCTTTTATAACCTTAATTGAAACCGGGCTCTTAGGATCAAAAGTTGGGCCTGGGCCCAATTGACTCGAGCTTGGGACGAGTCGAGAGTTTGTATAAACAGTTACAAGAATAAGATAAAATTAAATAAATAAGTGGAAATATGTATGTGTATATATATATATATATATATATATTTGAAAGAATATTTATTGATTGGAACTATTATTGTAGGTGTTTATCAGTAGAGGCGAAACTTACCATTACATGATTTATTTCTGTTGAGTATTGTGTGCTGCAACCAGGTGAGTTATACTAACTTACTCATTATATTAGTGTGTGATGTGTATGTGATGTCTATGTGAAAGTGTAACTAATGTGATGATATGTGAAGTGAAGGGTTGTGTTATATGGTAGTGAAAACACAACTCGGGCACAGTTAGACATGTGAAATCCTTGGTACGGCTTGGATTGTCAACTGTGACCCAAAGTGTGAAATATTCGTCAGTGCACTGCGTTGGTATTATGTGAATTGATATGTGATCAAGGATTGTTATGTGTTATGGACATGCCTAATGCGGTGTGTAAGTGCGTATGTTTGCTAAGTTTTATGCTTACTGTTGTTGATTTATTCTTTTCAGGACCTGATAGTGTGAAAGCACCAGCAGTGTGAAGATGGCTCATTTATTATCAAACGTTTCCTTTTAGTTAAACAAATCTTTTATTGAATTTTATATTTGTAATTAATTACTTTAAGGATTTATTATTGTACGATGTGTAGTTTCGGGTGTGGGATCTCGTCAGAAATTTTGTCGGAATTCCTACAGTTATTTACGTTAACATGAATACATACACACACACATTTGTACTCAACAAAAAAAAATGGGGCGTTACAGAATGGTAGGAAGTTGACATATTATACCTTATAATCAATTTACAAAAAATATACTATATATTTCAAATTTTACTTTTAACCCTTATAAATTTTTAATTTTCAACCTTTAACTTATATATCTTACATTTGATCTATAAACAAAAAATCTACTACTCATTTCAATTTTCACTTTTAACACTTATAAAATTTTAATATTCACACTTTAACATATATAAATTACATTTGATCTTTAAATTTCATCTTTTCACCCCTAAATGGATTTTCATTGTTTACCTTCAATTTAGATTAAATTGTATGAAAATACAATGAAGTTTGACTTAGTTATCATTGCATACATTTCACTTTTTTTTCTTAAAAAGAATACAATCAAATTCCATAACAAACTTTTTTGCATAATAAACTTTGTGATAGTTCTCATCATATACAATAACTTAAATACAATTGAAGGATTATGAAAGTTAATTGTATTGTTTTTTAAAAGAGAAGGTTCATTGTATAAAATGGTAATTAAGACAAAGTTCATTGTTTTACGCACAATTTATCCTTCAATTTCTATAAGTTACATTTTACCCCATAACACAGTTCATATTTTCATTAGTATTATTATTATTAATATACTACTAAATATGTATTTGAGCTAACCTAAATTGCATAAAACTATAAAACTAAGAGTATAAGTAAATGTGATAAACACATAAAACTTATTTAGTTAAAAACGAATTTAGAAAAAGATATTTTAGGTTAGTAAAAAAAATCAATATGCGGCGGAAGGTTAAATTAATTAACAATACACAAACGTTTACAATAATTTAATAAATTGACATAGACACCAAAATAAGGAATTTAGTTTTTTACAATATATAAATAAACAATAGTGTAAATAACACCATAAAGTATCCAAGTATACAAATACAAATGTTGAAAAATGTTATGTAATGTTTGCAACATCAAACTCTATCAAATGGTATATCACTCATGTATATTTAATATTTTATTTATCAATGAATAATTTCTATAGGGTTGCGGGGATGTAACATTTAGTGTATGTGGTATTACCGTTACTTAATATATATTTCCTCATATATGTTTTACTTTATATGTTTGATCTATTTCTTACGTAACAAACTTTTAAATATTGTATTTTTATTACGATACCCATGTATTAGATTTATTACTTTTTTATCGTGTTAATCAAACTACATTAAATATAACTTTTGTAAGTTTGTACAACAAAATGTAAGATTTG
>JAUEJL010054172.1:0-20107 GCA_032274825.1 Drosophyllum lusitanicum
TAAAGTTTAGTTATTAAAATGGAATATAAGAATCTTATTAACTATATTTAATAGTTACTCAATTTAGTTTATATGATAAGTAATTTAATAATTTCAAAACACTTAAAATTTAAGAGTTTAAGCAAAAGGCTTAAATGTTTTATAATATAGTATAGATTAATATAATAGTTGTAATAACCAAGTAAAAGTTCAAAAGAAAACTGCGAGAACTGTTTGTAATATCATTAATAAATTATTAATAGAGTTATTTTGATCATTTATATATTTACACTTCCATAAATTGCATTCGGGTGAAGCATCATTTATGAGTGAGGCTTGCTTTTTCTAAAACACCCCTCGTTGATGAGCCGCCAAAAATTCTTAGCCCTTGATCTATTTTAATCAATGGCCAAAATTCGTTATCATACAAAAAAGAGTTCTCGTTTAAACCATCCCGACAATACAAGAGTGCAAACTAAATAATATCATCCCATAGTAGCTAACTAAATAATATAAGAGTGCAAAAATAAACTTCAATTTTTCTTGAACGATAATACATACCGACCCACCTAATGTACACCTATGTTCACGATGAGATTTGAACCCTCAGGCCTCAACCTCATAGAGGGAGAAACGTCTTAACACTTGTAGATACCGTTAGTTCAAAGACACTTTAATCAATAATAAACCTTAAATAAAAAAACAACTTAATGTGATCGTTCTTTTTCTCATTTAAGCTTTTACAAACTTCACTTTTCTTTTTAAGCTTTGATTCACTTATATGAATCAAAGAATACAACGCTATTTTCTAAACCTAATTACATAACAACACATGGTTTGACGTCAACATGAACCAAAAGCCTAACTAAAAGAGTTAGCTCACAACACGTGAAAATTAAAGAACCTTACGATACACAGACGAAGACAAATAATTCAAAATTCGAACGGTCAAATCTTTCATCTTCATCACTTGGTAAATATTTAAGACAACTTAAGCATTTGAGAAAAAAGTGGCTATAAATAAAACTTTAACTTAAAGAAAAAAAAGAAACAATTCTAAGCTGACCACTTAGAAACTGAACTAAAAAAGGCCTTAAGAGTAACTTGTCCCAAACCAAAGGCTTTTTCTTTAGCAAAGGTGCACCTTTGAAACCTTGCATTTCTCTACTGCATAAGCTTTATAAAGCAACACCATTTAGGACTAAAAGCAAAGCCACTTGCCATAACCTTTATAAGTAAGCTACTTTTTAACAATAATATGATTTCTTAATTTCATATACAAAGTAGCAACATTAAACTTACTAGATATGCAGTTCAATAATTATTATATAAAATATCCATTTTTTTCTTATTTGACTCATCGTTAAGTTACTTAGTACCATTTGAATTAACTCTTTTTACGTCGTTACGTATGGCTAAAAGCTGTTGTGTAAAGATCAGCTCCTTTTTCATAAAAGCTTTCGCGATTATCACACACATCACCGTCTTCACTAATGCCGCATCAGTATTACTAACAAGTAACAACATATAGTAATGACATACATCACTGTCATCACTTGACTTATACACAATCATTTATCTTAAATTCAATTAGTTGAAAAGAAAAAAAATAAAAATCTTAACAACCAATCTTGCTCGTTACCATGTTCACAAACCCCTTCATAACGAGCGAACAACAATCGGCCAGCAATGGCAATAACAAGCTTAAGGCTCGTGACAAGGTCATTCGAGGCGTGGCTGGCAATGATGGTAGTTATAGCTGTGGATGTTAGTAATGATGGTGTGGCTGGTAGTTATCGTTACGTGAGCTCTAGCTTAGGTGTTCGTGATATATTACCGGCTGTATTTTTTTAATTAGAATCCAGTACAACCGTTTAAAGACTGAATCTGCACTTACCAACCAATTGCCCCTATTACTTCATAGAGAAGGAACACGTAATTTATTTTTATATATTCCTTTTTCTTTTTTTTTTGCAACCCATAGTTGCATAAAGGTAACACCAAGTCGTTCCCTATCCTGGATACATCATCAACAAATATCTGATTGAAAAAATATCTGATATTGTACAGCAATTTAATCAAACTTAGAGAGAGAGAGAGAGAGAGAGAGAGAGTGTGTGTGTTACATACACACATTCAGTGTATCAGAGGGAGTTGCATTGTGGTTTTGAAGTTGTATCATATGAGCAAAATGATATAACTGCAACTAAAATAAACGAAGAAACACAAACGAAAAAAAATCCCATATATATACAGACTTCAGCTTTTTTCTATATACAAGCCTGTTTTTATATTCACAGCTCAAATAAACAAAGCCAACAACTTTTATAACGTAAATGCTTCCAAAGCGTTTAATCAGGCACCAAATGGACGAGTAGTTGACCGCAATTCACCTGTCATAAGAACAAACAAGTTGAATTATTATAATAGGAATCCAACAATCAAAACTGTTAACAGATATATTTAACAACTCTGTAAGTAACAAAAATGGTGATAGTGATGCACTAATGATCCTCAACTTTGTTAGATTGAAGGTGGTCAGATGTGTGTTCTGAAAATGACTATGTGATAATGAATTATCAGTATTAGATAATCAACTATAACAAAACGAGCAGTAAAAATAAGTGTTAGCTTCTGCTACTTATACTCCAATGTTTAAATGTTTGGTAAACATTAATCAAGAAATTAAAAAAAGTGTTTAGGATTGCTTATTAATCTTGAAATTGATTATCAGGTTTTGATAGAGCAATTAATCAGTTTTGAGTGTTAAAATGGAGGCAGACTGATAATGATCATCTGATTATTTGAGAGTAAAATAAACAGCTCAGACTAATTATCTATAATCTAATTCTCATCATTTAAATCCCATGTACTTAGATAAACATAAATGCCAAACACTCAAACAACTCATACAACTGATTATCTTATTATTCTAATTATTTAAGAAGGGATAGTAAGCACTTTTAATAAGCAACCCCAAACACCCGCAAATTAAACCAAAAATCAACATATTTGTAGGGGGGGAAAACAAAAAAGAGTTTGTGAAATGAAAATGGAAATGGAAGTCCTCATATTTGGTTATTTACCCTTAGAAAATCAATTTCGTGAGAAAGAGACGAAGGCTAAAAAATTGGATAACCAGAAGCATAATCTGGTTATCCAGACAATAAAACGGACTAAAACCAAAACACCGTTTGAAAAGATTCGACATAAATAAAGAAGCAAATAATTAGCTTGCTTACTTCTTGTTAGCATCTATAAACATGGCTCGAGTCCAATGCTCAACATCCTCGGTCTGTGATGGTGGTGGTGGCAAAGTAGGATGTTCCACAATATCCCATCCTTCTGTAAGTGTTTCATTTTTCCCATTATCACTTCTACCATGAACATAACTACTACCATATCTTGAAACACTTTTCTCTTCTGTGTTTCTCTGTATATATACATATATATTTAAAAAATAAGAACTAGCAACCATAAATAATACTTGAAAGAAACAATTATTTGCACATACACAGATAGATGTTCTAGCCTTTGTGTGTTTGTGTGTGTAGATTAGAAATGTACCATTGAAGCTGAAGAGTGTGTACTTTCGAGTAAAGTACTTGATGAAATAGCTGAATTCACGTTCCATACAGAATAGTTTAACTGCTGAACTTGCTTACTAGATGATCTACAAGTTTAAAAACAACAATGTGAACGATTTAAAATCATGGACTTGTTGTGTTTAAAAAATCATATTATTGATGAATATAATATAAATCATATTTGATCCACTAATTACATAGGCTAATTGCATAAAAAAGGAGACCAACTTTGGTCAAATGATGATATGGCAGATGACGTGAAGCTGATGTGGCAGCTGTAAACTAGTCATCTTAGGTAAAATGACCTCCAAGCAAAAATATTTGAAACTCAATGGTTTTTTTCTGGCCTTAGATGCAAACATTAGTCAGCTTTTATGCAATTTTGCTTGATTACGTATAAAGAAGTTAATATGTTTGAACAAAAATGTTCCAAGACAACCCAACCCTAACCATTTTGACCTGTTAATCATCTGACCCACACATTTTGGCATGTCTCAAAAGAAAAGAGAAGTACCTTGAAGCAGCCATTTTCAAAGAAACAGCAGTTCTAACTTCCTTAGAAGATGAAAGCATTGCCAAGAGTTTTGCAAATGCTTCAAACGTCGATGCGTCGGGGGGAACTTCAAGGCATAGGGAGTTGTAACAATATGCAGTTACATTAGCAACACTTTTCTTAAGTAGTGAGATTCCTTTCTGCAAATCCATGTGTGTCTCAATAGAGTGAGGGGAAGCCGATGTGTAGTTGAAGCTACTGCCACTTGAAGAAGAATCTAAACGAGGCTTCCTTTCAGACTCCATTGAAGCAACGCCAAAATTACTTGAGCTTCTATCTGACCATGAGGTTTCAACTCCCGTGGTGCAGAAGTTTTGGCGGGGTATAAAAAGTGGGTATTCATTGCTGCATTACATAATATTCGATCAATAACACATTATGTATATTAAAATAATACATATATTATTAATGTAAAAAAGATTAAAGATGGCAATTTTCGACCGATTTGCTTGTGAATCAATGTGGGTTTTTGTTTCGTCTCAAATGGGTCCGATCAAAAAAATGTAGCTAGAAGAAATAGGTCAGACAGGTTTGAAAGCCGGAGAGGGTCAATTTTATAAGAATACAACCTTCTAAATCATTTGTTCAAGATATTGTTTATGTAATCACAATTAAAGCCTTCATTACTTATAAAAAAGTAGAAAACAAACAAAGAAGTGTTTGTGGATCAACCGAAACCGATTGGGCCTGTTCTAGAAATTGACTTGTTTCAACCCAAACCCGTTTTTACACATTACGCGACCCACCCATCTTGCCACCTCTATAATAGCTATTTAGTACCTCCTGGAGGATGGGCGTGCATCCCAGTAAGAATCACGTTGCCATATTCGAGAACATGAACCCTGCAACCAAAAGCAGCTTAGATCCTATATTGCTATTAACTTATAATTGCTATCAACAGATGCAATAATATGATATTGATGCCAAAACATGAAAGCTGCATATATGCTACATGTGAGAATTTCCAAATTTTGAAACCAGATAGGGTTGTGCAAATTTCAGGACTATACGTACCGGTACCAAGTTACAAGATACAGTATTCAGTACCAATAATAGCAAAAGTTCAGTTTGGTACAGTCCACGGTTCAATCTGGTTTGTTTTTCTTTTTATATTAATATTGGACATAGTTTTGGTAAAAAAAAATGAGACTAAATCACTAGTTCAAAACGGTACACGCAGCGTCTCGCACCATCCTGATAGGTGATACCAAATTGGTGCTATATGGTACCATTTCACTACTAATATTCAAAGAATTGCGTAATGGTACGGGACGGTACTGGTGTGTACGGTTCATACCTTTCAACGCCCCTAAAACCAGACCCCTAAGATATGTAAGATGATTGCAGAGATATAGTTATCATAGATTAGAATCAAAATTACATATATGAATAATAAGTTCAATCAGTTATTTTGTAGACATTTTATCATATTAATATATTAAACAGCATGCTTTGCAATTACTAAGATGGTATGTTTCTTAAGTTCGTGCAAAATTAGTACAAAATCCAATTGGTTTCATTCTAGATTCATGGAAACACAGGACCGTCCTCAAAAACCTCTATCTAGAAAGTTCTATATAATATGCTGATGGGATCGATAAAACATTCAAGTTCTATATATGTTTTATATAACTATCTTCCGAATCTTTCCAGTGAGAAACTTGTAAAACATACCATCCTACAATGTCTATTTCTAAAGTGGGTATGCTTGATCCACATTTTTTTTACAAAAATACTTTAAACTTTTGATTAACTGTGTTGCTTTTTTTTGTTTCTTGAGCTGCTTTATAGCACTCCTTGAAAAACAAAATGGTAATATGTCACATATAGAACTTCCGATATTAATGGGTGTTTACTTTTTCATGAATTGATTTCAATAGAATTGTTGCTTCCAAATTTGATATTGTTTGACTAACTTACAACTAGCAACATACAAAATTCAATTTTGTAATTTTGTACATAAAGTACTAAAAACTGAGGAAAATGATTAGTAATAAGATGCTCAAGGAAATCTGAACACAAATAAGAGGGTGATAAGAAAATACCGCAAAGCCCGAGTTGTGAAGCGCCGGAGCACCAACAATGTGGACAACAAGATTAAGAAGCTGCACCATATATCTGTTACACAAATCTTGCCAATCAATATCTCAGGACTGAGAATAAAAATGGGATAAAACTGCAAACCCACAGCAATGCTCAATTGTATGAGCTTTTTCAAATGCGTAACCACAATATCTTGGTTATATCATTCTAATTATTAAAAAAATTAATGCAACATGTATTAAATATTTAACTTAGTGATCACCACAATGTTTGCTCTAGAAGCACAAAAGATATGTTTGACATTTGGAACCAGGATGAAGTAAAAAAGCACAAGTTAATCTTTGAATAAAGAAGCTTTCCAACCCATTAAAACAGAGGTGCTAGATGAATTGGTCGAGCACATTGGGTAACACGTGAAACAAGTTGAGATTGAGATCGGTCATCTTAGAGTACGAGTTGGGTTGACCCATAAATACTTTTCGGACCATTTTTTATTAAAAAAAAACTCTTAAATGCTTTTTGTGCTTATTATGACTACAAAAGCAATATCATTACAATAATAATCACAATTTTTGAATAAACCAATTTAGGAGCTTGTATGCATTAGAAATAGATCTTTGGGTGACTTTCAACTCGTTTAACCCATTTGCTTTTAGCTCTCTTTATTATTTGACCCGTTTGAGATAAAACACAACCTAAATCAACCCACTTATAACTAAATGGATCAAAATAGCCACTTCTACAGTAATTGTTATGAAAACCAAAATTTCCTTTGTGAAGGACATCCAAACACAACAGAATGACTAGGGAAACATGTGGGATCTCGCAGGTGAAGTTTCCATTTACATCAATTTATCAACAAACTAAGCAAGACGATTTCAAAAACCAACCTACATTAAGATTCTTTACTAAAAACATAAAAAACCTTAAAGACTAATACACAACAGAGACAAGAAAAAGAACTTCATAAAAGTTGTCAATATTCTACCTTTTGACGATTTTCACATTCAGGCTTGCCACACAAGACAATAATCTACGTCTAACATATGCACCATCGTATGATCAGAACTCAAACTTTTAATTTATGAGTCCAATCAATTAAAAAAAACTATTGCATTTTGGAGAAATAGAAATCAACCATACGCATGAATGTAGTAAGTTGAAACCTTAACTACACAGATCCACCCATAAAGAAAGATTTTTCGTTTGCTAAATTTAAACCCTGTTTCTAATAGATGATTGAGGTGATATTTTCATGCTTTGTATCTCTTGGTGATTGCAACACCCAACATAAGACCAACATTTACCTATTTGGCATTATGGTAAAAAACAATATGTGAATATGTATAAAATAAGATCATAATTGGAGATGTGTGTACCCCAAAGAAGCAGCTAGCTCGTCAGAGGGAACTGAGTGTGGATCAAGTCCCCTTGGTAATCGTGCATTGCAAATCTGGTCATATTGTCCACATGACCCATCTTTCCTCTCTCCTTCGATGTTCACCTGCAACCAGAATTTGTGAACTTTTTATTATTAAGTTCGTCATAGGAATAACAGAAGTTGCAATAATTATTATTAAGAATCGAGTTCAATTTTGTATTGTTTATTAGCACAATCCAACACAAAGCACTTACTTTTCGCTGGGGAAACAATTTGCATATCTGTTTGATGACAACAGATTGTTTATGAAGACGTTCTGATGTAATTGCCATCTGCAGGTCACAAAAGATCTACAGGTTAAACAACAGTGAATATAGAAGCTTCTTTTCTTTATTCTTTTTAGAGGTGACATGATGTCAAAAGAGATCACATGATCATTTCATCTACTACTTTAAGCTTCAAATGTGATGAAGATTAGGATAGAAATGTATGATATGATTTCAAAAGAGATTACATGATCATTTTATCTACTACTTTAAGCTTCAAATATGATGAAGATTAGGATAGAAATGTATGATATGATGTCAAAAGAGATTACATGATCAATTTATCTACTACTTTAAGCTTCAAATGTGATGAAGATTAGGATAGAAATGAGATAAAATGAATTCTTTCTTTAATTTTAACAAACACAATCCGTAAAAATAAATTGGTTTTAGGTTACAAATGTTATGCATCAGGAAAGTGCAAACATAATTTTAAAAAATGATAAAATTCACAGACTAAGGAAAATTCTTACATGCCCAAGGCTCTGAGTGCAAATTAGATTTGGATAATACTTCTCTAGTTGCTCTTTACGGTTTCTTTCCATCTGCAAACAGAGAGATCCGAGATTTTAATCCAATATCTAGCATAGGTGTCTCTTCTGTATATTAATAAGACAGTGCAAAAACAATTGCATACCACATTCATGGCTGATTCAAGCGATTCATATCTAACTTTCAGGTCAGAAGCCATCTTTTCAGCCTTGGCTTTATCTAATAAGTACAACTTTAGTATAAGATGATTACAAAAATAATGATCTAATGATATCACTTGCAAATGTTTAACCGCGGGCAAAGAATAACAAACCTTGTGAAAGTTGTACTTTACGGAAATGAAGCTTCTCTCTCAATGCGGCAAGTTTCTCATTCTGAAGAACTCTCCAACTGAGTTGATCATCAGCCTTACTCTGAAGAAAAAACAGAGTTTGAAAATTAATTTTTTTAGCACCCCACAAAGGAAAATAACACACAATAAGAAGAAAGAAAAGTAAGTATTTTAAAGAACAATGATTTGATCTAAAATTTTAGAAAATAATAAACAGAAGAAATAACAAAAAAAAATGAGAACCTAAACTTTGAGAGATGGGAGTTTTAGATCAACATGAGGAATCCATAGACCTAAGCTCAAGAAGAGCCTAGTCCATCCATTCAAACCAATGGTAAACAAAGATGCATGATTCAAATCATATATTACCCAAGGTCAAATGCAAAGCAGCCAAAAAAATGAGAAAAAGGCACACATAAAGAAGAAAGGTATGACTACTAATAATGGAAACCATTACCACAAATTATACATATTAGAGAAAGAAATATGACTTTGGCAACACTTACTAAGAAAGAAACCTAATTGTACAAAACTACAAACATTATATAGTCCAAACTAGAAAACCAAAATTTAGGGAGTCCTTGATGCAGTGATCAGTCAAGACCTTAAATCGCTAGTCTACCCCTCTATTTTCTTTGTACGCGTATTTCAGCCATTATTGTTCCAAAAGAGCTTATGGCAGACAAAAAGGTTTTCTTAGCAACCATTGGTACCTGCAATCTATTACAAGTAAACATCATTTTATGGCACATGCACTCAGCTTCATTTAAAAAGCATCCTATTCTAAGTTTTACTTACTAACAGTTAGAGGAAGAAACCAAACCCCAAATGCACAGTGAATTAAAAGGAAAATTAGTTATGTCTTATAAAAAGAATAAAAAAAAGATAACTTCTGGGTTGTTCAAACCTTAGCAACAAGCACTTCACTCAGCTTCGAGTATAAAGAATCCCTACGACTTTTTAATGATGTCAAATTAGTGCCATATGAATTTAACCTGCATAAAGGAGATATTAGAACCAACTACACATACATGAAAAAAATACACACATACATCTATTTATATATTATATTTTAAGGGCAATAACTTATTTATGCAACAATCTTTCAAATTTTTACCAATCAATGCAACTATCTTAAATTTCTTTCAATTAATGCAACCATCTTTCAATTTAATACCAATTTATGCAACATTTTACCCAAAAGACCTTCTTAATTGCTAACCTGGATCCAATTTATATGTTTTTTTGTAATCAAAGTCATATAAGAATTTTTAACAAATTAACAAAAAATAAATGTTTCTATATAAAAGTGTCATAGATTCTTAAGAAAATTACACATTTGATATCTGTAGTTAGGGGTGTTAATAGGGTCAACCCATTCATGTTTCAGGTTAGTTGGGTTTTTTAGTTGGGTTTTTAAAAAAACAAAGGTTCGCCCGAAATCCGACCCTATTAAGCTTCGGCTTGTCGGGTTCAGGTCAACCGGGTTTCGAGTTTATATGGACGGGTTATTCAGGTTAATAAAAGGTTATTGAAGTTATTAAATCATATGTCAACTATTTGGCATCCTAAAATGTGTGTGCTTTATAGATCCATTAAGGCACGTTCATTATTATTTGTTTCAAAACAACATTATTATACATCAGCAAGCCAAGCCTGTACAAACTACAGACCTCAAGCCTTTTCCATTGTATGTGAGGCATAGAAAAAGGAAATAAAAAAACCAAACCAACCACAATGACAACTAGCTAATTCCATATTTAACAGTTCTCCTCCAAACTTACAAGTTACAGCATACTTTTTTTTCAAAAATAAAAAAATTTACTGCACCAAATAAATTTACTCATCCCAACTTGTGTCACCCTTACCTCATGTATATTTCATAAGGAACAGATTGCATTATATATCAACCCTGGTTGCGTACTGTCTTTTTTGGAAAGTAGTAACATTTTACTTATAATTTCTTTCCTTTTAGACATTATAGTATTATACCATTATGATGTAGCTTAATTATATAACAAAATGCTTAACCGGGAAGACAGGAACCCTGATAACGACGTAGAAACTAACCGAAACCCGACCATATATACTTCGGGTTTGTCAAGTCAGTTAATCGTTTTAGACCCTAATAAACGCAACCCATATAGGCTAATATGGGTCGGGACGGGTTATTCCATATTGGAACCTGGTTTATAGGGTCAACTCAATTAGGCGCTTTAGACCCTAATAAACCCGACCCCAATATGCTAATTGTTGCACAAATTCGTAAGAAATTAAAAGATAGTTTCATAGATTGGTAATAAATCAAAAGGTGATTGCATAAAATGATAATAAATAAAGATAGTTGCATTAATCTATAAAACCCAAAACATTGTTGCATAAATAAGTCATTTGTCCTGTCTTTAAACATAGTACGATTTGCTGCCCCTTTTTTTTAAACTGAATTGGCCGAATAAAACATAACATAAATGCAAAAGAAAAAAAGATAGTAAATTTTACCTGTAATTGACACAAACTGTGCAAATAGAAGCAAGATTCGAATTCTCGCAAATAGCACAAGTAGAGGTTTTCCTAGTCATCGTCCCCAAATTCCCAAACCCTAAAAATTAACCAACAAACTCAACATGAAGCTAAGGAATTGTATCAAAGCAGATAAGCATTATCTGGGTAATATAATCAAAGATTGGAAATTTCTCAAACAAAAATTATGACAACTGGAACCCAATACGTTACCGAATGATTTCGAACGAGACCACCGCCTGCTTTTTGCTTTCTATGGAATTGATCGTCTAGGGTTTTAGGTATCGGAGACGGATAGCAGCAGGCATGCGATTCATATGCTCAAGAAGTACTACAGCCACATGTAAACTAGTGCTGATTTTGATTTTGATTTCGTTTCGAATTTGGAAGTTCGAACTGCTGCTTTTTTTTTCTTCCGCAGTGGTGATAATTATATTAATATTTGAGAGTTTATATTGCTGCTGATTGGGCGTGTTACTTTACGTGAAAGATGTATTAAAATCACACGTGTGCATTTTATCGTCTGTTCAAGAGTATAATGATTTAAATAATTATATTTACGTATAAAACAATAATATTATACATAAATTATGTTATTTTATAAAATGATACTTTGTCTTGTTTAATACTTACTCAATTATATTTATTTTTCTAGAATATGCACAAATTTGTAAATTGTATTCTTTAATGCTATTTAAACATTAATACAATTTGATAGTAAAACTAGGCTCCACCAATTAACTTCACACAGTGGCTCACTCTCATCACAGATCATTGACGCTAACATTACCCCTCCTCGTGTCCCTTGAGACACCTACACCATGTACCACCACCACTTGCCGCTTAGTTTTTCACTCCTCTCTCCTCTTCTACTACCGCCTCTTCCTCCTCTTATGTTTTAATCCAGATCTGCCACCTCTATGTAGATCTACGACCACCATCGGCCAAAACCTTCTCTAGTTTATCACACCACCACATCTCCGCTATCTGGATATGTCATTTTCAAACTCTTCGGCAAGCTGTTACTCAAGTCTGGCTAGTTATGTCGTTCTTATCCGCCACATACCGTCTCTGGATACTCCATGCTCGGCTTTCGCCCTTCAATTTCGGTTGTCAACACAAACACGTCTTCACTCTTCTTTTTCTTGTGTCTTTCTTATTATCTCGCAAATTTTCAAAATCTCGTAAAAAGCAACTGATCGTAAGACGAAGACAAAATTACGGAAGCCCCTCTAAATCTCGTGAGAAAATGATAGTTTACTCTCAAATTGATGGATAGAGTAATGTCTTGACATGAAACTTAATAAGTTCTTTTGAAAATAAACATTGTTTATTTGTTTCTAAGACAAACTAAATGGATTAGAAAAGAGAATTTAATTTGTTTTTTATTCAATATATGTTCTTTTTCTATAAAAATAATCATATTTTCCATATAATTCCTTCTGTATGCCTATTATTATATGGTGTATGTTTTTATGCTATAATTACCAAAGTCTGGCCTTGTAAAAAAGCTTGTGATTACCAAACCATATCAAAGGAAGTTTTTGCTTACCAAAAAGATAGGAGATAACATGTATACAATTATAACCATGTCTATAATACTCTATCAAAAAGACTTTGGTTTTCAAAAAGCTTGTTCCTATATCGGGTTGAACCGTCCCGTTTGTTCTATGTTTGGTTCTAATTAGTTGTCTCACATAAGCCATCCTGAAACAAGAAGCTGGTGATGTTTACATGAATTTATCGCGGATTAACTTTTCAATTTCTTCCATCTTTTGAATGATTTTAGGGTTCATAAGATCCCGAGCTTCCTTTATGAGTGTCCCTTCTCTGCTAAAATGGTAAGCATTGACAACCGCCTTGATCCAAGTATGCAGTTTCTCCGGCGTCCTGCAAAAAAGAAATATAATTTTCAAGTTATTGACTTTCTTTATCCTTATTGTATGACTGTTGAAGAGAGCATTATTTTCTATTTTTCTGCAAAAGGGAGTGATTTTTTGACAAATATGTTCTTGCAAACAATAATCCTCTTTCAGCATTCTCACAAGAACGATGGTTTGCTTGCAACACGAAGTCAAATAAGATTATGCGAAAAGTCAAGCTCAATACAATCTTCCATTAGCCTTGGAACTCATTATTATAATGTTTTTGTAGTCAATTTTGGAAGAAATTTTGCCATCCTTATTTGTCAAATTAGCAAATGGGTTATGATTCTATAGGTTTTTTCGTGTAAATTGCTTAACATAAATTACAGGCTAATTACATAAAAAGAAAAGGCCTTCGGGCCGATTTCTGTTATGGGCAACACACTTTTCCTACACTAAGAAAAAAGCTCACACTTGCAGATTATTTGATAGAAAAAACTTCAAACTTTCAAAAATTTCAACTTAAGATAACACAGTTACCCGGTCAAAATGATCACTTGTTGATGACTTTGACCATGTCGACTTTTTCCTAAAGAGGCACTGAGGTGAGAAACCGGTTAACCAGGAAAATTACCCTAAATGCCTTTCTGTGGGTGCAAACAAAGTGTAATACTAATAACCAAAATAGAAATCAGCTCAAAGCTCGAGCCTTTTCATGCAATTTGCCGTTCACCACTTAAAATTTTGTCATTCACCGTTGCTCCTAAAAAGCTAATTGTTATGAGTTAGAGGGGTAAAATAGGAAAGTAGAAGAAAAAAGATGGACTGACGTACGTATATAAGTTATCAAAATCCTTTCCTTCAAGCTCTTCACCAGGGGTAAAAGCATCATTTAGCGCACATAACAACCTTTCGGGATCTTCTATAGTAAGAAGATACTTAACAATCCGGACCTCTTTTGGCATAAGCCTTTGAAGATTACCTCTTGCTGTCATGTACAAATGATATAAAATATCTTTGACCTGTCATAAGCCAGATAACATGAATCAATTCATCAAGTTCATTCAAAATACTAAAGAAATTCATAGGAGAGTAGGCTTGATTCATGAACATTCATGCATTGACCTAAAAGTCAACATCTTTTATCATCAAAATAACTTGAATTTCAAATGGTAAAGAAATTCATAAGCAAAATAGTCTTAAATCGAACAAAGTTTAAGTCACGCATTGATCGAAAAGTCATCAAATTAAATCATGAAAATTCGTGCATTGAACAAAAAGTCAACATCGTTTCCATTACTTTCCAATGACATATATAAGCAACTAAACCCTCATTCGGCTGAAAAATACTTTAAAATAAAAAGTCATAGAAGGGTAGAACGCTTAGTTCAAGAATAATCATGCATCGAATGACAAGTCAACTTTTTCATCAGATATAGGTAACCCAATGAATCTAAGGCTCTAAGCAACTAAATACACCATCCATTCCTGAAATAAGAAATTTGAGAAGGAAAAAAATAATAGGGATGCAAACAAGCCGAGCCGACCCTCGGCTCGGCTTGGCTCAACATAGCTCGAACTCCGCTTGTTTAACTTAAGAGAGCTCGAGCTCGGCTTGCTTCGAGCCTTTTGTCTAAAGCTTGAGCTCAACTTATGAGAAATTTCACAGGTACGAGATCGGCTCATTTATTGTATATATTTTTATTATTAAATTATTTCTCGTATATTTAATTGTTTCCTAAACATGTATGTAATTATAATTATATATAAAAATAAATTTATCAATTATGGAAAGAATTAAAATTATTATGTAATTAATAGGCTTGTTTAGGCTCGCAAGTCAGGTCACTCTATAAAGCTCAGGCTCAAGCTAGTTTATTAAATGCTCCAAGTTAGTTGAAGCTCGGTTCGAGCTAGTTTAGTCTCGGCTCATGACGAGCTTTTAACGAGTCAAACTCAAGTGGCCCCCTCACTTACACCCCTAAAAAGAGGATTCATATTTTGTAGCCAAATGAAAATAACTTGCTAAACTTATAACTAGTTAAAATCTTATAAAACAATGACATTAGTCTATTGCAAATGTTAGTTTCTGTAGTACCTATGTAATATCTTCATATACATACCTAATTTACTGATTGCAAACGAATATTGTAGGCCTATAGAAAATGTAAACAAATGTACTTAAATACACACGGTTAAAGTGTCTACTTAAGCATCTACCTGAAATCTGCTTAAGTAATTATGGGTGTGTTTGGCATTGCATCTACACAACATATAAGAATGTCCTTTTTGATCATTTCACATAATAAATCCTTAAATAATCAGCATTTGCCAAACACCCAAACAATCGATTATCTGATTATTACAACTTCAAGTCTTTAGTCTTCAAACAACATAAGCACAGCCAAAGACCATCTGTACAGCTTACACCATGTCTCGTAACCACTTTCAAAAAGCAATACCAAGCACCCTTAGCTCAAGAAGGCATCTAGGCTAATCTTTATGCATACTTTATGTTCCTCAAGATTATATCATATTTATAGCGGGGTCTTTTTTCTGTCCACTAATATATTACTCATAAATTAAGGTTTCATACTTTCATGCCTGGGTAAACGAACATATATATTAAATTTTGAAATCTATCAATCAGTCATTACTTTACCTCATCTTTCATCATGTTTGTCTCCTTCGCAGCTGACCAGGCTTTAGTAATCATCAAAACGAGCGCTGAATCTAATTGATTTTTTTCGGCCAAATTATCAATTTTCCTACAAGCAGCATCAACAGAAGGAGAATTTATAATATCCTGAAATTTTAATTCTGCAGCATTGATCGCTTCTATGCTCTCGGTTGCGGTATCATAAGCTTGTACAGCAGCCAAGCATGTATTCCCAATTTTTGCAATCGCTAACCATGCAAAATATATAAATTTTCATGCGTTAGCAAGAATGCTGCTAATAATAACAAAATCCAAAAAACTAATCCGACAAACATAAACCCCACAAATTTCTGTTCCATCATTTTACCTAAAAATTAAGTGGGGTGGGACAAAACCATTAATCTTAACAAACTTCCAACAGATAGATTACAACTTTGCCCATTAATGGTGTTGCAAGATATTATCAATTTTGGGCCACAAGAATAAGTATATAACTATTTAGTGAAATCGCTATGAATAGAGTCTTACCATTTTGTTCTACCTCATTATCATAATAAGATTCTGCAACTGTGTGAAGATGCATAAAAAACTCCTTTGTGAAATCTTTACGTCGCCTAGCAACAATATCACCAATCTCGGAAGGGGCGTTTTTGACAACTTGAAGAAGTTGATCATGTCTTTGCACATCTTCATCAACCTACCAAAACACATGCACAATTCATTTTAATAATCATTAGCAACAAACATTCAATATACTCCCCACTTCCCATGAAATTGTGACACACAAACATTAAATGACATACTAAATCTAAATGAATATAATGTAGCATGGTGGTTAGCGGTTAATTATTGTTTTTAAGGGACATTTGTTCGAATCCCTCGTCTGTTTTTTCTTCTTTTGTTTTCTTTTCTACTATCTGGTTAGATATTTCAATAAACATTTAAACTAACTAAATCCAACTACCTCCTTTAACTTTCTTCCGAGCCGTAGTAGTTTATGCTTCATGCCAGGGTCATCTTCTTTATCTGCCCGATCTTGACATTTTTCAAAGAAATGAGGTCGAATAGTGTCCCATTCTTTGCTAAAAGCTAATAATCTTCTCCAGTCAATGGGATTAGGTTTGTCAACCAGGAAAACCTCGATCAATTTGTCGCAAATTCTAACCATTTTAGGGTCATCCGAATCATCATCATTTTCAGAAGTAGCTCTTGGGTAAGCTTGTTTGCTGCTTGATTCATGATCTGTAGTTGAATCAATTGGTACAGCAGTTGTATCACCAAAAAAAGCTTCAACTTCAAAATTTGATGGTTTTAACCTTTCTGAAGTCGACTTAAGGCCTGCAAATATTTCAAAGTCATCTCCTTTTGTTTCTTTTTGAAGATATATCATGATTATCATCCAAACACATCTACAAAGCATTCCAGGAAAACGAATTCCTCTACTTAAGAATCGTTTTTACGGTAATTTTTATTACCTGATTCTACAAATCTGATCATTTCGACCCTAAATAATCATAAAATCACAATCATGATCACTTTTAAGCTAAAGTGATTATTAAAGGGGTTTGTGATCGCCTATTTCCATTAGCTTATACTTATAAGCAGACACGAATAATCTGCTTATTCACCTGTAACACTAAACTTGTAATTTTAAATCCACCAAGAATAATAAGTTTGAAACAAACAATCTCAAACTGCTTACTAAAAACAGCTTATTTCACCCTAAAACAAATGGATATGCATAAGCGCTCTATTTCACCCATACGTTTAAAAAGTGCTTACTTTGGTGTTTGGTTTATTATTTAAATAGCTTATAATTATGATCATAAACAGCTTTATTTCACCGTAACAGTAAACATGTAAATTTGAATCCACCCAGAATAATCAGTCTGAAATCTGAATTAGGCAATCTTAAAGACTCAAACTGCTTATTAAAACACTTTATCTAACCCTAAAACAAGCGCATAAGCATAAGCAACTTTTTCATCGAAACGCTCATAAAGTGCTTAAGGGGCTGTTTGGATTGCTTTTTAAATAGCGTATTGATATGATCAATATTCTAGAGATCTTTTAATTATAGTAGTTATTATATTTTAACTAGAGATAATCTTTTATCTTAGGTAGGTAATCTTTTATATTAGAAAATAAGTTATTTATTTAGTATAAATAGAGGTTTAGGGGTATCATTTGGGGAGGAGAGAGTTTTGAGTCATTTTGATATTTTCTTTGTTTTGGAGGGCTCCTACCTCTCGAAAGTAGGTCAAGGAGAGACGGGTGCCTCTCGAAAGCACACCGACTATTGTATTCTTTCGATTTATCAATATATCAATTTGGTTCATATCAATATATTAACTTCACCTAACTTAGGTGATGTTGCTCTCACATACAATTTAAATGAACAAATAATGAAAGGACGAAACTACCCTTCATTTAAATGGTTTGTGAGAGCAGCGTCGCCTAAGTTAAATGATGTTTCATAGATCATTTCCCCTTGATATTCAAACCCAAAAAAAAAAAAGATATTCACTTTTTCATTGGTGAAGTAGCTTACACATCAATGATGAAAATAACATGTATTTAGGGAAACATAGCTACCTTCTCGACAATCTGGCCCATTTGGGCAGCCCTTAGTATAACATCTTCAACTCCTCGGGCCTTCTCAGGTTTCACTAACGCTATACGGGCAACTGCATATATTTTTTTTTTCCTTAGGGTTAAAAATAAAATATGAATAGATATATACAATGACACAAGCAGTAAAAATACAAAAATGATGGTGTTACAGAAAGACAGTATCCATGACTAAAATTTATTCTGGGAAGTACTAGGTTAGATTTCAAAATCATATGTGAACTAGTTTTCTGAAACGACAAGTCCATTAGTACTACTACTATTATTATTATTATATATAGTAAAGAAGCTACAAAATTCTATGGATTTTAGTTGTCATACTCTGCATCCTATCATTTAATCAAACTAATCTCAGGAGTAATTATCTATTAACAGCAATAGGTATATCACATTCATTTTTTCTCAACACATAAAAGCAATCTAAGCCAATTTAAGGGGAAAAATGGAAACGAATTGGTGATTTAAAGAAAGAATCAACATTAAAGTAGAACTGTAGAACGCGAAATTGCGAAAATCAGTTTGCAAAGCATCAGTCAACATCATCTCTGTTTCCATAAATTCATTTTATTTCCATCTAGATAATCACGTTGTACGACGTAACATTAAGTATGCCAGATTTAAATCTAGGGTTTACTTCTCCAAAATGTATACCCCAAATGTTAATGTGTGTATCCACCTTCCAAAAATGTTATTGTGTGTATTAAACTTTCAAAAAATGTGTTATTGTGTGTATTAAACTTCCTATTGTATGTACTAAACTTATACTTTTTTTGCTTTTTTATGTAACCAAAATACGTACAATAATAACAAATTGAAAGTTCAATACACACAATAACATTTTTGGAAGGTGAATACACATATTAATATTTGGGGTATAGTTTAATTCATTTTAGAGAAGTAACCCTACTTATAATTGTGAAAAATAGTTTAAATATAGAGATTATTAGAAAAATTAAAAACTCTACATTTGTAAATGTTTAGATCTGATTTTAAAAGTCCATGCTTTTAATTGTGTAAGTTTAGTAATAAATAAAGAATTAGAGAAATTCACACTTAAAAGCATAACTTTTGCATATTTAGAACTATTTTCAAATTTTTCACGCATAGAAATGTAAATTTTTTGATAATTTGTCCACATAATAAATGTGATTTCTTACTACAATTTTAACACTTTTAAATGTATATATTTGATAGGAATTTATCACATTTATTTATTCCACGCTTGATTAAATTTTTCCACACTTTTAAGTGTATAATATTGCTAAAAAATATGAATCATTTATGTATTTTTTATTGACATTAATTTTTTTTCTTTTAGTTTTGACTATCCATAGAACTAAAGAAATTATTATTTTCATTTTCTTTTGAAAAGATTATTTTAAAAATTTTGACGTAAGAAACATTAATAATAAAAAAAGATATCCATTTATTCTCGGTTGTATGTAATATGTATATTTCATGGATGATGATGATGTATAGTAAACACCATGAATCACAAGTCAAACAATTAGTCTGACGTCTATATATATAGATGTAGAGATCAAGTAAAAATGATTTTATGGTAAAAAAGGTAAGAGGTAACAAAAAAATCCTTTTTATTGATTAAAACTAGTTTTCATCAATTTATTTTTGATGAATCAAACATATTAATCACTTTTTACATAGCAAAAGAGATTTTCAAATGTAGATTTTGAAACCAAAATTTTGGAATAATTTGTTGATGAACAAAATGCTTTCATC
>JAUEJL010054183.1:0-20097 GCA_032274825.1 Drosophyllum lusitanicum
TACAGGTAAAGATTAGGCGGCCTGGTGAGCGGGGTTTGCCTATTGCTGGAAGTTTACCCTATGGGTTGGAACACTTTGTATATGATGTAAATGTATGTTGTATGGTCGGTTCCTGTATGTTAGGTAACACCAGAACAAGATGTTTCAGTTTGACATGTAATATCTGATGAAACCTTTTACAAAAGAAAAAAAATTCTGCTGCTAAATATGACGTTTGAGTTGGTTGAATAAATCTACTCATAATTAAAACTCGAATTATCAGTAAATTTGTTGTTTTCAGAAGCGGTGTTACAGAAAGACTACTAATGATCGGTTTAATCAGCTACAAGAGTTGTTGCTTTCACATTTTCGTGCTAACCCTCCCCCTCCCCATCTCCTCCTAGTTAGTTATTTAGTTGTATATTAAGGATAACTTAAATTTCAAGCATTATACTTTATCGAATGATAAACAAACTCCAAACACTATTATATCTGTATTGAATGTGATGGGATCTCTTATTTTGGTATCAAATGTAGTGTTATGTTTATATTTGTATTTAACACGTGAATTTTAAAAAAAATATATAGCCGTAATATTAAAAATCCGTCGCTATTTCTGCATGTATTTTGACAAATTCCATCGCTAATCCGTCGCAAATTTCCATCCGCTAATTCGTCGGAATTTCCGTCGCTAATCCGTCAGAAGGAGACCGTCGCTAATCCGTCGGAAAGGAGACCGTCTCTAATCCGTCGGAAAGGAGACCGTTTCTAATCCGTCGCTAATCCGTCGGTAAGTCGCGTTTCAAGGGTTTGATGAAAACCGTTGCTAATCCGTCGCAACTAGCCATCGGTAATCCGTCACTAATCCGTCGTTAATTACCGACCTTTTAGCAGCGCCTGTATTCTGTCGCAAACTTATGGAAACCGTCACAAAAAAATCTACGCCAAGATTTAGCGAGGAACATATTAGCGATGGATTATTTCCGTCGCAAAACGAGATTAGCGACGGTTTTGGCCGTCGCAAATCTGGATTTTTCTTGTAGTGTATCTTTCTTAAGCTTAGCAATTTGCATTTGAAAAGAATCAAACACTGATTAAATATCAGAAGGAATATCACAAACCTGAGAATTAGACTATGAACTATTTGTGTTGTCAATCTTCTCTTTAGAATCAAAAGCCACATCTTCAAATATTTGGCACATGAAAGCTTTATACTTCTCCTCATAGTTAGAGTCACACACTAGGGGTGTTCAATATCCGAAATCGAAAAATCGAACCTAAAAACCGACTAACCATACTGAAATCTAGGTTAACAAAACTGAATATTTTAATTTTTTTGCTTTGGTTAATTAACCGAACCTAAAAAAATTTCGGTTATTGGGTTCGGTTCGGTTACGGTTCATGATCTTACTGACGGACGGTTAACCGAAAAACCGAAAACTTAAAAAATTCAAATTTATTTTTTATGTCTATCAATATTAACAAATTAATCAATATTTACATACGATAATTATCTACTCATAACAAATTATTACCTATCTATATTTCACTTTTCAATATAGATATTAGTAGATATATGTTTTATTTAAGTTTACGAGTCAACTAGATTTATAAATCTTATCATTTTCTATTTATTTACTTAGTTTCACTTTAACTTAGTCACGTTTTTATTTAAAATATTTTCTTATGTCATAATTAGTTGATACATAAATAACACAGTTCGTAATGTTTTATAAATTTCTCATTTGAGCTTTGTTCAAGTTGAGATATAAAAATTAAACTTTGAAACCTTTTGTTTTAGAAATATTTTTGGTAGTTAAAAATAGTTAATTGGTTAACCGGGAAAACCGAACCAAAAAACCGTGGCTAACCGATTATTGGTTAACCGGTTTTTTCGGTTTATGTTTAGGTTTACGAAAGTTACGAACCAATACTTCGGTTAACCATCCATGAACACCACTTATAATTGTTACATCCCAAATCAATTTAAATGTATTGAGTTAATTATTATTACGGGAATTTTGTATGAAATTATGTGCATTTTTGGTGAATTAATGTGTTTATATATTTGTTGGTTTTTGTGGGATGTTACTGTTATTTAAGCTTATGGTTCATGTATTTTAATCTTGTTATAAAATTACAAATCAAGTGGTTAATTGATGTTGGAACCTTAAGTTTGGACGGTTAAATACTTATGTGTAAGTTTTGTGGCTAAAGTTACATATATCAAAGTTTGAGGGCAACTGTGTAAATTAGGAGTTTGAATACTCCATCATGTTGACTTTGTTGACTCATATAAGTCTTGAGTTTGTCTCGAAAGATCGAGATAGACAAAGAGTGCAAGCCAAAGAATTGATTAAATTGATATTCAATTAGTCCTGCACTGCTGCATGTATAATCTTTGTTGTATTCTTGAGGTTGTCAAGTATAATAAGGCTATTAGCTGCAGGTTATTGTTAATCCTTGAAGCTCCATAACCGTTCTAATCATTTTTAGCTGTAATCAGTAGCTAGTAATCTTGAATTGTTGTAGCAATATGATATAATTGTTTTGAGTAGAATTATAAATTTGGGCTACTTTTAAGTTCAAGGAACCCAATTCATGTCTGATCATGTTTTTGATGAGTTTGTGTTGATTAAATGATGCTAGAGTATTCCTAAAGGCATACATAAGGTTTGGATGTGTTAAATTTGAGGTATAAACTGACCTGGTTGAGTATTGGTTATGGTTAGTACTATTCACAACAGAGTTGTAAGACAGTCTTTATGGATGTAAGGCAAAAGTTTTACAAACGTAAAGGTTGAATTCAGTTGTGGAGTTTAGTAGTTTGACAGTTAAGGGACCATAAGCTCATTAGTGCAGTGAGGGTCAAGGTTTACAGCTGTGATGGAGGGTTGGTAACAGCCGTTAAGCAACCCTATATGGTTAATTATGGGTTAGTGTTTTACAAGTGGGTGAAGTAAGGATGGTTAAAGTTGTAAGGAGATTCTGATTATGAATTTATAAGTTAAGTGGTTTTAAGGTATAAGGTATCATCTAAACAGTTTTTATTATATGTGTTGTAGCTACTCTTGAGATAGTTCGACTTTGCATGACTAGTTGGTAACACCCTATAGTCCAAAATCATGGGCTACTCCAATAACTTCGAAATCAACTTAAAACCATGGTGGAAGGTATTAGTAGCCCACGACTTTAAACTTATAACGTACCTCAACTTTCATTTATTTATCTATGTGTGACGAGTTGTTACAGTTATCGAATAAGCTAGCTAATTATTATTAGCAGAATAAAAGGGTATTGATTAGGGATGAGCAAAATAACCGTATGAACCGAACCGAACTGAAACCGGAACCAGATCGAACCGAATTACATATAAGCGGGGTGGTTCTCGGTTCCAGTTTTTCTCATTTTTCGGGTTCGGTTCTTTCGGTTTCGGTTCCAACGAGTTTGGTTTTTTACCCGGAACCGGACCGGAATATCAAAGGACAATTATTTTAACACTTTTTAAAACAAAATTTAAAATTATCTTATCCTTAATTAATATGTAACAAAATTTTCACTTATCTAATTAAATGTTTTTATAAAACAGAAATATATGAACATTGTTGATTCATTACAAGTAGAAAACAATCTTTTGATGATATTGATAAATTCTTTTTACTTTATTTTCACGTATGATATTTTTTTTAACATATACAAATAGAAAATAACCTTCCAACAATCATCATAAGTTAATCAAACTTGGTTTATATTTTTTGTATGTAATCTATAGTATGCAAGCTTAGGTAGAGAAAATGTTAATAGAGATTTCAAATATTTTGGGTTTTGCGGGTTTTGGAACCGAAAAACCGGTACCGGTTACACCTATACGGGACAATTCTCGGTTCTAGATTTTGGCCATTTTGGGGTTCGGTTCTTTTCAGGTTCGTTCCGGTCCGGTTTTGAAACCGCGCTCATCCCTAATGCGGGACATTACTCAACACGTCCCCTCACGTGTGGCGTTCTTTTTTTTTCACGCATAACACGTAAATACTTAGGGTTATTCAATCAAATTAGAAAACCTAGTTACATGCCAACTGTTTCTTTATTGAATTCATCGCCTATTCAATCAAATACACCAGATACTGCAAGAGCTTTACAAAAGAAAGATGATCAGGTAATCAGATCCTGGTGAAATCAGTTGCACAACTCTTGTGGTTTAACCACCCCCTAAAAGAACCTGTTTAGTTACAATCAGGTACTGTAGATCCACCTTTCGTATAAAGCACATATAGCTATGAAAATGAGAAAAATGCAAAACTCATTATTGTCGACTATAAGAATCCTTTTTTTTTTTCTTTTTCTTTTTTTTTTGGGAAAAGGGGGTGATGGGGATGATACCCAGTTAGTCATTCTTTAATAAATGCTACTCTTAAAGACAAATTTTCTGCTAAATTCGACCTTCTATGAGTTTCCTTTATGTCCTCACCACGGTACAATAACTGGACCTCTGGCGGCCATAAAGAAAAAGGGTATATCAAATAGGCATAAAGGCACCATTACTTAATATGCACATCGGTTCAAGAATATTACCAATATAAAATGCTAAGATCCCACAGGAGCAATGCCTTTTGCCTTAGCGGCAGCAGATGCAGCACTGGCAGCAGCGGCGGCGGCGGCGGCTGCTGCCGCTGCAGCATTTGATGTTGACGGTGGCACTGGTTTAGACTGCGAACTGCTCTGAGGTGCTACAAGATGTTGCTGAAGTTGCTGAGGCTGTGATTTCAATTGAGCAAGCAGTTCTTTAATCTGTTTTCCTGAGAGTGTCTCATGTTCAAGCAACGCATTGGCAAGTGCATGGTGCTCATTGCTATAAGTAGTGAGAATACTCTTGGCATTATTATAGGCCCGTTCCAACAATTCCCGAACTTCTTTTTCTATAAGGAGTCTAGTTTCAGTACTCATGCTCTTTCCATTATCATCGTAATCATGAGCCACCACCCCAACCTCTTTGCTCATGCCGTATTTTGTGACCATGGCTCGTGCAAGATGAGTGGCTTGCTCAAGATCAGAAGATGCACCTGAAGTAACTTCATCTTCACCAAAAATTAGCTCTTCTGCAACTCTTCCACCCATACAAACATCAAGCCGAGCAAGCATTTCTTTTCGTGATACACTTGTTTCATCTTTTTCAGGCAACTGAGCCACCATACCAAGAGCCATCCCACGCGGCACAATTGTTGCCTTGTGTACAGGGTGGGCCCCGTCAGTATGAATAGCCACAAGGGCATGACCACCCTCATGATAAGCTGTCAGCTTACGGACCTCATCTGATATAACAGCTGATTTGCGTTCACTACCCATCATGATCTTGTCTTTTGCATACTCTAGGTCACCCATGCTCACAGCCTTAGCACCATCCATTGCAGCCTTGAGAGCAGCAACATTAACCAAGTTTGCCAGATCAGCACCAGAGAATCCAGGTGTTCCTCTGGCAATCACACTCAAATCCACATCATCAGCCTTTAAGATCTGTTGGGCAGAATTCAAGAATAGCATTATAAGCAAACTTCACAGAAATAAATGGTCATTTTTTACAAATATATAAAAAGTACCTTTGACATGTGAGATTCCATGATCTGCCTCCTTCCTTCAACATCTGGATTTGGGACAACCACACGACGATCAAACCGACCAGGTCTAATTAGTGCCTTATCCAATGACTGCGGGAAGTTGGTTGCAGCAATAACAATAATGCCTTCATTTTGTTTAAAGCCATCCAATTCTACAAGCAACTGATTTAATGTCATCTTCATGTATTGTTGATCCTTTGGGTTACGGCTTCCTCCAATCGCATCTATCTCATCAATGAAAATAATACATGGGGAACGTTTTTTTGCTGCAGAAAAAAGATCTCTAACCCTCCGGGCCCCAACACCAACAAACATCTCTTCAAACTCACTACCACTGCATGAGAAAAACGGTACCCCTGCTTCTCCTGCTATGGCCCTGGCTAACATGGTCTTCCCAGTCCCGGGTGGACCCACAAGCAAAACACCTTTAGGGAGCTTCCCACCAAGACGAGTGAACCGCTACAACAAGTGAAACATAAAATCAAATCCTTCACATGTTTCCTTGCAAAACAATTGCATACATATAATTTGGTTTGTTTACTATTCAGTTAACCTTAATTTTGAGGAACCTTGAACCTAACCCGACATACACAATTCGGTCACAAAGTCAGCCATAAACCAATAAGCATTCAGCATCTAAAGTCTATTTGCACCTAACCTGTGTTAGGTTAGCGATTAACCTCTACAGTTGAAACTTAATACATTTATAAATGTATTTGACCCTATAGCAATCAATAATATGCAACGATCAACTCCCGCATCCCATGAAATAAAATTGTGTTTGAAACAGCTGAAAATTATTAACCAAAATTAAGTTGCAGTTCCGGGATTTCAATGCAAGAAAAAATGAGTTTAAAAGCAAGCCATACATCAGGCTATCCTGATTTAGTTTATTTGGTATTTTATTGTGATAAAAAAATATATTTTTTCTATGAAATGTCCTTTTTATATTTTATATGTACAAGTATACAAGTAGTTTGGGTCAGTTAACCTCTTTTTAGGTTTGGTTTCAGTTTGTGGGACAGTTTCAGTTTGGCAGCTTTTTTACAGCCATACATATACCAAGTAAGAAAAACCACATCCTTTAGTTTCCTTTTTACTACCTTCGGATCCCGAAGATAGTAGACGATTTCTTCCAGCTCAGCTTTTGCCTCATCTACACCCTTCACGTCACTAAATTTTGTGTTAGATTCCATACTAGGCTGCACCTCATCATGTAGACCGAGTCCTGCAGGGAACAAGATATCAAGCACAGCTTTGTAACACACATGGGGCTGAGGCCGCTAGCGTATCTGTTTTATAAGATAATAATCACAGTAATATAAGAAAGTAGTACCTTTCGTGATTCCTCTGTCCTCAATGAGGGCTCCAACACCAGAAATAAGTAGAAAGCCCATGCCTAAAGCACGAACTGTTCGCCATAATTGTTCTTTGAAATGTCCTCCTTCAGTAGCCACCATATGTATTGGAGCAGCAGCAGTTCCTAATACACCCTCTTTTGTTGTTTTCCCAACGTTTTTAAAAGCTGAAAGTCCACCAATATTCTCCTCATTGAATGTTGAGTTACCAGAGCGTGCCATTCCTGTAACTCCAACAAAATAAATATCAGTCTAAGAAATATGAGAAATGAGAGCTTAAAACGGGGATTCGAATTGAGATAACATGGTGAACTATCTGTCTTCAAGTTTGTCATTATAACTACTTATAGCTTAGAAAAATGGCCATAAAAAAAGCATTCATATTTCATAGATCAGTCACGCTTTTTAGAAGACATTGTTTTTCCTCTTTTCACAAGTGATACAAAAGAATTAAGATATGAGCGTACTGTTCACAAACTTTGATGTTATAAAGAAGCACTTTCTAAGAAAGCTTCATAATTCTATCATCATAATAATTTAAATTGTCATATTTAAAAGACAAATTATTGTAATACTACTCAAGTTTCCCCCAAAAAAATATCATGACAAAAAAGAATAGTCACAAATAAAAGAAAAGGTATCATTAGTTATGATGTGTTACAACCAATAATTTATATAGTAATCATTAAAAAAGAAAGAGAAATAATGGATTGGATCAATGAATAAAGTTTTTTTTATCTGTTGGGGTCGTGTAAATGGATAGGATCGGACCAGACCGGACCAGATCTAAATCCAGACCACACCCATTGGCAAGCCTACACTGATACATGGGAAAATCAAATCTAATGCAAGTTCAAGCATTGTCACTTCCATCAATGATTGATTTTCTTATCAGAATAAGTTATCTAATGAAACTTTTTATTTTTTCCAATTTATAATTCATATATCATGTCTTCTAAAATCACAAACCACAAATATTTATTTGGTTCTATGTTAAAGCAAGAGTAATTGTCGTTGATCTATGAGACTATATTAGTTTTCTATGAGTGAAATAATCTATAATCTATTGTACTATGCCGCATGGACACTTTCTAGAAAGATAATTCATTGGTCCTTTACTAGGCATGATCAGAAGGATATTAAAAAGAGTTTCTGAACCTGTTTTTGTTGTTATCAAATACAAAACTGCTTTGCTCTTGCCATATTAGATGATGATACTAAATATTTAACTATATCTACACAATTAAAGCAAAAGCGTATACTTTTTGGCATTAAGAATTTGATAGTCACAATCATATCTACAGGTTCACAAAGTTATGAGCTGCTTCATTAAAGCTATAGATAAACTAAGTAATAACAGAAGTATCTAATATAACAAGATACATCTAGCGATTAGTACAGAACATGTTACAACATATAATCTTCAAATTTTTATACAACTTGAACCTTCTTGTGAATGGTAGTGATACGAGTGTTAATCGTCAAACTAAACTATTTAATCGGGGATGAGATCTATGGCTAATTTGTTCGGCTATTCTATGTTGTAAGGATCGACTTAAGCTTAAGCTAGAGCAGCTCCTTCAGCGGCTGGTAGTGAAAGGAACTGACGATCTTGGCTTAGAAGTTGCTCCTGGGGAACTTAGAACGGGAATGTTCATCCTCTCTTAAAGTCCGTTATGGATTTCTTATATTTAAACTAATATTAAATATATGAGTTATTAAGTTGTCATTTTTATGTAAGCTTTTGTCCATCTTCATATCATGAGTCTCTTGCGTCATCCCTCTGAAGTTACATTATGAAGGCTTCACTATTTATGGCTAGTCACTAGACTATTAATGCCAACACTCCGGTGAGTATGTGTTGTATTAGTATGTGATCATGTGTGACTCACTGACTCAACATGTTATAGTTAGATGGAAAAGACTAGAGGGGAAAGCATCTATATAATTTTCTTCACCAAAACTTAACTTTTTAGCAGATTACAAGAATATACACTCTCGTAGTAATTTACTGTTTTTGTGTGTTGTTTAAATACATATTTATCATTAGTACAAGTGAGGCCCCAGTTAACAATAAACCCTGGCTTCGCCACTGTCCAGTAGGGTAATAGATATATTTCATTTCAGTAAATATCAATTTTGGTAAGTAGAGGTTTATCACTGTGTTTATCAAATTCCTTACAATCCGTGTATATGCACAGGACAAGCAATCAGCATTTTAGTGAGGTGGTAGAACACCCCATTGCTTGTTTTTACCTGAATTGTGAACTATTAAGCTCTGTTCATCATTTATTTAGGGTTACAAAGATAATAACGTCCAAGAAATGAGTTTCTTGAAGTAGGTTCCTTTAGCTCTTGTTGTTTTATATTCAATCTTGCTGATAGCTACTATGCCTCTAGCTTAAATTACTATTAATTATGGGATTGAACAATTTAGATATTCAAGAAATAAGTATATAGAAGTAGGTTGCTTACATTCTTTTCTGACGGACTGATGGCTACTCAATTGTCTAAAAATTAATTCTTTGTAAGTTCAAAAATAATCAACTTGGGAGTTTAAGTATCTAGATTTTCAAGAAATAAGTTTGTCAAAGTAGGTTGTGTGAGTTCTTGTTGTTAATACTTCTGTTGCCTCACGTCTGAATCTTTAAGTTCAAGTAATTATCAAGTTGGGGACTTAAATATTCAGATTTTAAAAAATGAGTTCTTGATTCAGCAACATTAATTCTTGAATAATTTTAACAAGGTCAGTTGAACTTCAACTGATAACCAGTTAAAGGACTTTGAGCTTATAAATGAAAGGTAATCATTCTCCTCAGCTGTATTAGTATAACTGACTCACCTCTTTGTAAGGTCTTGAGTAATTCACTTTCATCTAATCTATCGACTTGGACCAAGGCCCTTACATACTCTTTAAGTGCTGAAGGATCAGAGTGCAAGGCAGGTTGACTTTCAAAAAGTCTTATCACTCCCTCTGGATCATTTCGATGATAAAGCTCCCTAAGATAAGCTGCATTGCTTGACCCATCAACATCACGGTCACGAAATCTTCGTCCTAAACTTCCCACCTGAAACCCTCTTTGACCACTTGGAAGCTTGTATGCTGTGGATACATAATTTTCAAAGGAAGGAACTGTATGAATAAACTGCTAACCTTTTCATAATTCAGAAACCAACATTTAATTATCTTATTCTTAAATAAACCATCAACATGGATGAGACTTCTAGATACAAGAAAGAACCAGGCTCGTGATGACTTCTACTCTTGACATAATAAAAACATAAAACTAACATAAAGCATGATTATGCGCATGGCATTTACATACCTGCATCAAATTTGAACTTCGGTGAAGTGATATAAGATCTGGTATACAAGCTTTTTGTAAGCCCCAGTTGTGGTCGTTGCTTTGAGACCTGTATAAGCACATAATAAAATGATCGATCAGGAGTTTTTTCCCCAAGAGCCTGCCACAAAAGATAAGGAAAAAGAAAGTGTAGCATTTTTACAAATCCACCAGATATCAACATTTATTCCACTCAGAAACCTTATAGGAAGTTACGATTTCCGCTTTGGCACCCTTGTATGCCTTCTCTAGGTTAATGAACAACATATACAAATCATTAGTGTTCACCTTATACCTCGTCATGAGTCATCTAAAGTCTAAACAAATAAAATTGTAATTGATCATACACAATTAATCAGCAAACCTAAAGTCCTGAACCCATGATCAATAGCATGCTATGATGCATCTACTTTACGCATAAGCATGAATCCTTGATGATCCATACAGTTTGGTCGAGTTTAAATTTTAGATTCTTAGCAATCCAGAGAGCTTTGAGCATTCCCGACGTTCTTGTTAATTTATACTGAGTTTCTTCCTCCATTAACTAAAATCCTTTTGGCAACTTTGGTCTGAAATATAACATCATATAACCTTATGATAGATGCTACACTCACTCACAGACTCTCCACACCACTGTATGACTACTTCATGGCTGAAGTTTTACCTACTTTTCATCTCTTTTAGTGCTTCCTACCTGCTGTTTGTCTCATTGAAGTTGTCATCAAGATATCTTTCATTTCCCTAGCTATTTCTATTCAACAACTAATCAAAACAACCCATCATTCTCTCAACATCTTTGACTAAAAGAATTTTCTTCACTGCAACTGTATTAGGTATTAATTACCATCTGCTACCAAAATCTAAGATGCATCAATCTCTAATTGCTAAAGAAACTACAGGCGATCAGGTAGTTATGTAAAAACCCTAGAAGCGAAATGAGATTAGGGTTTCCATTCATTTGTAACGTAACCTAAGTAATAGCAATTGAACATAAAACCGTAATTCCCAAAATACATGGATGGCATAATTTAAAGAGAGGAAAAGCAAAAGCAACGTTCTTGAAAAGAAAAACTGATTTAAAACAGACCTCAACAAGAAGGCGTTTTAGGCCCATCTTTCTCCTTCCCTTGGGAATCAAATATCAGATTGTCCTAAACTTGTTTATTAACTCCTCGAATCAATCAGTATTTAGGGTTAATGCGCCCGTTTAGCGAGGAAGCAATCAATCGGTTTGAGCTTGCGAGAAAGATAGAGAGAGGCCTAGAACGGGAAATATGTGGATTCTGTGTAGACAGTGATTCCATCTGCGCTACTTACCACGTTTACTTTATATTTTATTTTCTAATTCTAATAATTAATGATAAACGTTAAAATTAATTTTAGGCTCTAATTTAGATAGGTTGCACTTTATATGAGAGTTTATAGTATAACTGCTAGCGCAACCGATAATATATAAAACTTTATATTTAGTGCGTTTTACAGTTTCATAAATCAAAGTTTGGTAAGTATATATTGACAGCCAACCATACAAACAAGAAATATAAATAAGGCATAAATGCTTAAAAATATGTTTCTTGATCGGTTTTAAAAGCCTCTAATAAACATAATACCGGTTTAGGGAAAAGTTTAAACGATAACTGTTTTTCGTACGAGAATTGCGAGAACCAATCTTAGCCGTCCAATTCCCCCTCCTTCTTTTGGATTGCCAAGATTGGCTCTCGCACGAAAAAGGGATGCAAATAAAGGCTTCTTTGAGATTACATATGTTTCCTTACGGTGTGTGGACCTTAGTAACATCAAGGTTTTAGCGAATAAGTTATATAATCGGGAAGTATTAAATTTGAATAAACTTCAAACGTATATTTTTTCGGATTAAAAATAGATCGAAGAAGTCAAGTCTTATGAACAAGTAGATGATTTTGTTTATAATTATAGATTGTAAAAAAAAAAGAAAACCATAAATCATTTTCCATGTAAATACGTGTCGTAAGTTTATCGTAGATGTTTGCAACCGTAAATGCAATTTGGGCGTGGCCCTGGTCGACTAGGCATGCCAGAAGAGGGTTTAATCCCCCGAGCGTTCCTAAATCAAACCCGATCGATTTCATCATCCAAACTCATTTTTTTACTTCTTGCCAATCCTTTCTTCTCATCGGTGACAATGAAAAGCCCATAAAATTCGACGCTTTTGTTCGATGACTAGATCAAATTCTACTCCTGAAAACTGCAACCTCCACTCAGGTTAGAGCACAATCGCAAACACAACTCTCATAATTGACGATAATCAACTATAAACTACGATTCCCAGCACTATAATTCTTAGAGAAGTTATTTCTTTTCTAATTAAAATTTTTTATTTATTTTTTAGGGGAAGAATCGAAGAACCCATTTTTAGAACTCAAACTGTGCATATTTGTTTCTTTTTTATTTTATATTGCAAATTGCCAAGGATTGTAACATATTTCACGACAAGATCTTCCAATTCTATTAGTTGGTGCTTATCTACGTTAATCAAAGTGTTCGCTCCAGTTTATTAGCTAGAAACTAGCCCGAAAAGTTGAAGTTTAAGGTCCGTTTGTTTACGTAAAAACGTGTAATCTGAATTTGTTTGAATTACATACAACAACAAACAAAAATCGAACCTTTGAATTAGATACAAAAGAAATGTGATGATTTTGACTTGCATAAACATAATAGCTTAATTTGCAATCAACAACAAGCAATAATGAATAAAAACCCTTAAAGGGGTGTGCATGCCACCTATTTGATGATTCACCAAAGAGGAATGAGGGAAAAAATTTAGTATTCTTTTTTTAACTTAACTGAGATAATCTTTATGACCATTTGCTACCAAGTAGTGATTTAGTGTAGATACCAAATGTTTGATGTGATTGACACAACATTGATCCATGTGAAAATTTATGGGAGAGTTCTAACAAGTTCTAATATTATATCCTCATATTATGTTATCTTTTGCAGCAGTTCAGATTCAACACAAGAGAGTTATAATCCAGAACAATTGTAAAGAGAAACTTGTTGGCATATTGCATGAAACAGGCTCGAAGGAGGTTGTCATTGTGTGCCATGGTTATAGATCCTGTAAGGTTGGTCATTTTGATTTGTAAGATCATATTATGATTTAATTTGATGGCACTCTAGTGACATTTCTATTAGAGGTGGTTATTTTGACCCATTTACTTGTGAATGGGTCGATTAATGCGTCATAATTTTTTTTTTAAAAATATAGTTACACAGAAAACAGATAAAACAGATCAAAAGTAGCCCAGAGCTTATCTTCTTAACAAGAACAACCTCTTAATTTGCCTTATGCTAATAAAGAATATTGCAATAATATAGTTTCTCTGATCATGTCTATGAGTCTATCACACTAGTCATCTATATATAAAAACTGGACAATAAGTGTTTCTTATCAAGCACGACCCAGTTTGTATAAAATTTATCCGTTTTTACCCTTAACTCAAGTACTCAACCTGCCTCACTTGTGTGTTTCATGCATATTGATGCTCTGAGCTGCTACCAGTCATTTAAATTGCATTGTCTGGTTTTGTGATGATGCTTATCCATACCAATTCAGTTAGCGTTTATGATTTAGTGAGTAGTCAATAATGCATGTCAAGATAGTTTTCATAATTAATTCTCTGTATACTACAGGACAGGATACCTATGGTGAATCTTGCTGCAGCTTTTGCAAATGAAGGAATTAGCACGTTTCGCTTTGACTTTGCTGGCAATGGGTAATTTTTGTTTGTTACTAGTTTTGTTGCAATAAAGATACCAATTTAAGTTTTAATTGTGCAGATAAATAAGGAATTCTTAAGCATAGCCAGGCATAATCAGGAAAGACTAATACACTATCATGTTATGAACTTGATACTGTAATCATGTTTCTATAACCAGCAATTAAGCATATATGACCATACACATTACATACAGAAAATTGAAACATAAGTTGACTTGATCTTGCCATCACGGTTCACAAAAGTCAGTCAATTATAAAGCTAGCCTGTTGATGATGATTTCTTTTGTTATTCCTTTTAGAGATAGCGAAGGTTTGTTTCAATATGGGAATTATCATAGAGAAGTTGATGATCTGCAGGCCGTGATACAATACTTCAAACATGAAAAACGCTCTGTGGCCGCAATTATTGGGCACAGTAAAGGTATGAAATTAAACTTGTGCACTTTCTTTATGTAGAACCAGATGCATAAGCTATTTCGCAACCAATCAATGCCTTAGAAGAGAGAAATTACACGATTTCAGACCTGGTTCTTTGCATATGAAAAATTAATTTGGATGTAATTACTACTTGTTGATTAACATGTTCAATTTGTAGCATCTGCTAATGTGTTTATACCATCTCTGACGGAACTTTTCTGAATCCATCTAGGTTTTGTGTTGGAAAATGCTAGGTTTGATAAATGAAGTATGTCTATGGGGACTTTTGCAGGCGGGAATGTGGTGCTCTTATATGCTTCAAGGTTTAATGATGTTCAAAACGTGGTAAACATTTCTGGCCGGTTTGATCTGAGAAGAGGTATTGAGGATCGCTTGGGTAAAGATTACTTGCAGAGAATTAAACATAATGGATTCATTGATGTTGCAAATAGAAAGGGTAAGCTTTATGGCTTGTTGGTAACTTGGTAATCATTGCCTTCTAATGTTACATATTGCGGTGGCTTATCAACTTATTGCTTATTATAGCATGACTGTGTGTATTATCGTATGTATACGTGGCAAGATTGGTGGGTTGGGTAACATGTTTTAAACTGATTTTGGGCTGTAACAAGCATTTCTTCATATGGGTCAAAACAGGCCAGCAAACGCTTGTTACTTTTTTTTTACAATGTGTTATAGATAATTAGTGCATTTATTATGATCCCGAAAGCAGTAGTATAATAATAAAATCCTTAACTTCGAATAAAATAATTTATGAAATTGTATGCATTAAAATTAGACTTTGAGGGAGTTTCAACCCATCTAACCCTTTCCCCCTTTAGCATCTTTTTTGTTTTTGACCCATTAACCAGTTGATGAAAAAACACAACCTAAATCAACCCATTCAGATCGCATGCATTTCTTGGATCTCACCTGAAGTTGTAAACAATTTTAGGGAACATAGAGTATCGTGTAACTCAAAAAAGTTTGATGGATCGTTTAACTATCAATACAAGTGCAGCATGCCACCTGATTCCCCAAAACTGCAGGTTTGTAACACCTATCTGTTGTCTTGGTTTTTCTTTTTTTCTTTTCTGTCATTCATTCTTGCAAGGCATAGTATCCTCCTGATGGTTAAACTTAAAAAGGTAATTCACTCTGTAAGTATGTTTTCTGTTGAGCCATAGTGTTGGTGACTATTTTAAATTGGAGTGAAGAGTAGTTAACCAAAATTTTTTCACTTTCTAATGTATTGTTATGCTTCTGATTATTTGATTGTTTAGTCATCATATCTCGGTTAGATAATAAGTTTCATACTAGTTGCATCCGAGTGCAGAATAAAATCCCCCCCCCCCCCCCCGGGGCGGGCAAAATGCATTTTAAATGGTCGTTTTCTCTACCAATTTCTCATATAACCAAAAATTGTAGAACATTTATAAATACTTCAAACGACATTAAACATTTCCATAAAACATTTAATATTATAGTGTAACTCATTTCCATAAATTACTACTTAAACGACACCTTTTTTGCTAGAGGTCTTTAGAGAAGTAGTCTCTCTACTCTCTGGTAAAGGTACGACCGTCTACCGGATGCTCCGCTTAGGTATATGGTTGTATCTTGTACCAAAATTTTGTTTTATAGCTAATTCATATTAAAAAATTATCACATAACCACTTTTTGAAGGCATATCTAAATTCAACACTCCTATTAACATAAATTGAAGTTTGGTGTTATGATCTAGCTATGTGGATTGTGGCATAAATGATTGATCATTGATGTGGTTGCAGGGTGTTAATCATCCATGGTTCTGCAGATAAGATTGTACCAATTGAAGATGCCATGGAGTTTGCAAAACATATAATCAACCGCAAATTGCATATCATTGAAGGAGCTGATCATGAATACACCTTTCATCAGAATGAGCTATCTTCAGTTGTTCTTGATTTTGTCAAAAGCGGTAATGCACAAGCAGGAGACAAGTCTCTACGTTCAAGCTTATAATTTTAGTTTTTTATCCTAGCTTTTACTATATGTATAAGAAAAAATGATGTGTACATCTAGAAACACTTATGATAAGTCCTTCAACACTTACAAACACTTAAATGACTAACATACCCCTTATTTAAAGTGTTTGGGAGTATGGAAGCACCTAAGTAGGTGTTGCTAGAAACATATATCCTATCCCCTATGTATGAAGGAGTAATCTTAATTCGAAGTTGATAACCAATTTAATCTAGCATTTTTATCTCCTTTAATCTCACATTAAGCATAAACGCAGATTCTCCAACCTAGTTTGCTAAAGCCACCTTCATGATTTGCTATATATGCTATTCGTATGATATCTCTATTTCACAACCCATACTAAGACCCAATAAAATTCTGCTTAACTACTTTCGCCTAGCGGTATTAATGTATGAATTGAGGTGCTCCTCCTTGTTGGAGATTGGGGGTTCAAGATCGACGGTAAACATATATGTAGATTACTAGTTGTGTCCAAAAAATTATCCAATAACCATTTCACTTGTTAGATTCACGTATCTAATAACTATTTATGCATGAATCAATATTGATCTCATTTTACACTTTTTAGTCACGTCTACTTTTGTCGAATAATCATATAAGCTACCTGCATCACTCAGACTATGATATCATGTTTGAATCGAGTGATTAGTTCATTAAAAAGAGTTTACTAAATTAAGTTGGAGCTTCTGGATTTAAATTCATGAAAACAACAATGGCAACATGAGCGCCAGTTGCAAGCCATTTCATGGATTTTGGATCACATTTTGTGTCCTGGTTCCCAAATGTGGTGGTGTAGCTGGAATATATTGAATTAAGTACATACACTTCTTTTGCACAGGTATATGTGGAACACAGAATGCCAAACCATGAGTACTTACATGAATAATAAATTACCAGTGAAAGCAAACAAATGATGCACTCAACGTGATAATTCTTGTGAAATGCTTTTCATTGTGGGCCGAGACTTTGGATCTGTGAGAACGCATGCCCGTGCTATGTGATAAACACGAGCCATGTCCACTTGAATCAGCTGACCGGTTGGATGAGGAAGTCGTGGGTCCAATAATTCTGCAAATGATGTATCTTGACGAGTAGAATGGTTTAATGATGAAAGGAGGTCTCCGGGATGCTTTCCTCCAAGTATTTCAAGAACCACCACTCCAAAGCTATAGACGTCACATTTTTTGGTCACAATCATGTTATAGGCAAGTTCTTCATGATCATATTATACCGAATCGAGCGTTGGCAAAATTCCAACTGCTAATATAGAGAAGTAAAATAACAAAGCATATATATGATTGTGTGAAATACCTGGAGCAATGTATCCCAAAGTTCCTACGATTGCCGTTTGGTTGGATGAATCAGGATCGAGCAATCTGGCTGCTCCAAAGTCAGCTATGAATCCTTCCAGTTCCGTGTTTAAGAGAATGTTGTTGCTTGATATGTCTCGATGAACAACAGGTGGAGTGCAATCATGGTGCATGTATGCCAAAGCACGAGCTACATCTTTGATAATGTTCACCCTCTTCACCCAATCCATGTCAACAGCTAATTCACTGTCACTCAATGCACAAAACAGGCTCCCCCTTTCCATGTATTCATAGACAAGAAAGTTGCATTTGCTATGCAAACAAAAACCATATAGTTTCACAATGTTTTTGTGCCTTAGGTTGGTTAAGACTTCGATCTCATTCTTGAAACTCTGGTCGAATATTGGTTGCTGTGCTTCATATCGATATAGTTTTTTCAAAGCAAATGTTTTACCACTTGGTAGTTTTGCTTCATAAACACTACCATAGCCACCGGTTCCAATGCAGTATTTGAGGTCAAAGTCCTCTGTAGCCGTGATGAAGTCTTCATATGCAATTGTTCCATCATAATTCAATATCGAGCACACATTTCCATGTTTTTCTGTTCCTGGATGCATTTTCTTTGTGGTAGTAGCCTTGTGATGACGGTAACACCCAAAACAGAGTACCAGGAAGCAAAATCCAAAGATGATGGGAAGAAAAATTTCCAAATAGACAAAGAGTTTTTCTTTCTATGCAGGTTGGTTCTCCTGTCAAGTCATTGCATGACAAATCAACAACTCGATACCAAGTACGAAAACCAAGATTGGGGAGAACACTTCCAGTTAGATAATTATGTGATAAGTTTAGGTAGTCTATGTTATTGCAAGAAAGTAGTGTTGAGAGAACTCCAGTAATAAGATTCATAGAGAGGTCTAGATGTACTAGATAACATGGGTTTTGAAATGATAAATTACCCGACAACTGGTTTGATGAAATATCAAGGTAAGAAAGTCTTGAAAGATTTTCAAATCCAATCGGACCCACAAGATGGTTACGATTAAGGTCCAGATGCCTTAAGTTCATCAAATTTGCTATATCGAGAGGAAAGGTGCCACTGATGGAATTCATACCAAGGTTTAAAAATGACAATTGGCTTAGTTTACGAAAACTTGAGGGAATTTGACCATCAAGATGGTTGTCGCCCAGATTCAGTGTTTCTAGCTTTTGCATGAAACTTATTTCTTGTGGAATGGGTCCTTTCAGTTGATTTGTGTTCAAGTCGAGGAAGTTGAGATTAACCATGGAACCAAAAGATGATGGGATTAGACTAGTGAAGTAGTTGTTACTAAGATCAAGGTGTACCAAACGGGTGAGATTGGCGAGGGAACCAGGTAACTTATCTGCAAGTCGATTCCCACTAAGTGAAAGATACTTGAGATTTGATAGCAAACCAATCTGCTCTGGTATGCTTCCTGAAAGATTAGTATATGCAAGAGAAAGTACCTCAAGGTTTGGAAATGAAGAGAAGTTGAGGCGTCCTAGATGATCACCACCTTGAACATAATAGCCGTAAAGGTCTATCCGAGTGATACTTCTTGCTTTATTGCACTTGATTCCGTACCAACCACAATGATCATATGAATTGTTATTTGAATAAACAAACGACGACCACCAACCACTTGCAAGTAGAGCCTTAGCTTCTGATGATTTGTTGAAATGAATAATGTGATTACTAGCAGGAGTGGAATGAGTGGCATTTAATGAGGTGAAAAGGAGCATGATGAGAAGAAGCACATGGGTGAGAATCATGTGCGTAGGAGAAGAAGTAACATTAATAATACTGGACGAGGACGTAGGCGCAGGTTGCCACGTTATTTAGTTTAGTTTAATTGTTTATAAACAAACTAGCTAGCTAGCGAATATATTAATTACGAATATATGCAATGTAGGATATATATAGGGTGAGGATCCAATAGAAACGGTTCCTAAAATAAGAACTTTAAGAACACTGCATCTAGCCTATAAAATCACTGCATCTACCTTAAAATCATTGCATCATATCTAAAAAACATGGAGTTCTCTTAAAACTAGTCCATCATGTGCGAATTAGTCGGTGGATTCTCATTTAGGAACCAATACATTTTGTATAAAAACCACTGCATCTGGTATAAAATCACTGCATCTTGTCTAAAAACATTACATCTTATCTTTACACACAATAATAATAATAATAATAATAATAATAATAAAAGTAAACAAAATTTGACTTTTTGGACTTTTTTGTACATACAAATTTTTTTGATGAAATGG